>JASANB010001659.1:0-26124 GCA_030248155.1 Sabatieria punctata
TCGTGTTGAATAAAAAGTACTTACTTACTTACTTAACCTGGTGGGATATGTGAATCACCCTGTATTTTCCCAAATTCTAGGGCTGGGGGATTTTTTACCAAAAAACACGCTCAAAAAATCGCAAATTCATGATAAAAATCGTTAAAAGTCGTTTATTACTTTGGACTCAAATACAGCAAAAACATTTTAGCAATTTCAGTGTTGAAATTCTAAAAAATGCAAAAATGTGCTGAAAAAAATTACTTTTCAGAAAATCGGAGGGGGTCGCGAAAAGCTATGGTTAAGTTAAGGGGTTGATCAGGGGTCTGGCTTCCGTAAGTCGGGTGGGAGAAGTCGAAGAGAAGACCCCTGACCCTCCCGGTTACATAAGTGTTTTCCCATTAGCCGGCAACGGGCAATCCCCCGAACCGAATGATTGTTGTAACCCTTTCCTATTATTCTGGGAAGCAATTTCAGTCAATTTTTCTGCAATTTTTTTACAATTCCAAGCAAAAAATCGCTTAAACTAAATTACGCGTGTGTACGTAAAGTTAGCATTTTTAGCTCTATGTGAGCCCGAAATAAAACTATATGAGCTAGTTTTGAGAGTTTTTCTCTGGACCGAATTTGAGTTCAATGTCCCGCCTGGCTTAAGTCAAGCCCAAATATTCCCAAAAGCTTGCCTCTTCGGTGGATGCCTAGTTTATGTATGATAAAAGGTTGCTTTTCTAGCCGGATTTTGAAAGCGAATTCCCAGTCGTCTCATATTGATAATCAGATTAGCCATGCTGGTGACCAAATTCGAGTAGATCATCGGCTTGACAAGTTTCAAGTCTATTACCGTAATTTTGTTGTGCATTAGTCTGCAAAAATAGCATTGAACTATGTGCGAAATTAGAAGGTTGTTTGTTGCCCTCACTTCATTTGTTTCAAAATGGTGCTTTTTCCACTCTCACCAGGTCCTTAAAACAGATGAAATGTCTCTGAAACAATTACTGCAAATCCTACGTACCTACCAAGCAAGAGCAGTCTGATTTCATCGGTGTTGGCCGCCTCTTCTAGCTCAATTTCTATTTCTATATTTCTTCGTCTTTGAGCCGAAAGCTCTTCGGCCGTTATGTAAAATGAGTTCTCTACTCGGGAGCAGCAGAGCATTTTATCACCCAGTCAAAGAGAGACTGCCGATTGCTGCAGTGATTAGTTATTAATGTTCACGACCAATTAAGGCCCTAATTTCTGCAATCTTTCCCTTATTAGTAGTTGAAAGTCCGACCTTCATTAAATACCTTGTAAGTACTGTACGTACAGTATTCGGTTGACGCGTAGGCATAGTAGTAGCCGGTTTTTTTTAAATTAAAATGCGCACAGGAATAACACGCATTAGCAAAATGTTTTATATCACTTGTTTGTTAGAGATTTCTTTTCTCTAGTGTTTCGTTTTTAGAATGTCAAGCGCTAGAGTGATTTTCGACACCATTTGTTTTTGCATTTAATCGAAGTGATAAGTCTCTTGTCTTGACCTTGCCCGCCCACTGAGTGAAGCTTTTTCACCAGAGTATTTTTTAACACGATCCTATCCAACGATATTACGTGTGCTTATGTATGACATCAATTTTTATGCGTTGTATCTCATACGTCAAACGAACAAAATCAAGTCAACCTGCGATTTAGATCGAACAAATTTAATTTACATTTTAACGCAAAGCTCAGATTTTGTCTAAACTCACTGCTGGTATTTGAGACAAATAGGTATATTAATAGCCCTTTCTGTCCTTTTTTGCTTGTTTTTAGCTCTTTTAAACGCTATTTAGCGGCTTTAAATTGCGATTTTAGCCTTCTTATTGAACCAAACGTGCTACAAACGCATTTCTAGGCGTCTTGGAGCTTTATAAAATTTCTGCCCCCTCTGGATGGACCCGGACCTGTTACATGTACACACAGCACATTTACGTCAGAGAATTACCGCAGCTGAGACATTTGACCGGCAGACAGGAGAAGAGCCCAAGTATTATCAATATACAAAATTAGACTTGCTACGAACGAATTGTCACTTAAATTTAGAGCTCGCGCACAAGGTTACAGGTTGTTCAATATAAAACAGGAATTTATCTCGAGCTCTAGTTTGAGCAGACAGATCCTTTAGCTCTTGCCCTCATTCGAAAGAGCGTACATTATCGAAGAGCAGAGCTATAATAGACAATGATAACAAAGAAAAGTTGAGTCGGTGGTAGTTAGGCGCGGTCGGCCTAACGACCCATTGGAGAGGACAGAACCAACTCTGCCACCCAGACCGCGTCAAAATGATGAGAGCGGTCGCCTAACGACCGACTGGACACATTTCACCAAAAAGTTGGCACCTTTCTATCTGTCCAGACGAAAGGCGTCATTGAATTATGAAAACTGGTTTCTTTCAGTTCACAGCCTACAGTAAGTAACGATTTGGAGAGAGAGAGCGAGGAGATCATTTAATATCGGCACTCCAGTTGGTACGTACAGTATCGTGTGGCTCAATTGCAGTGCTGGCTGATTTCAGTGGCCAGTGTCAAGGCGTGTGCAGGCCTGCCAGCACTGCAAGTGCCCAGAGAATTGAACGGTCTTGTCGTCAAGTTGGCACCACTGGCAGTTGTTTGCTGGTGGGCTCAGCTTCGTTGCTTGTCTGAAGGGGTGCGTTCAAGAGATGCTGGCCGTAGCTGCCGTCACCGGACTCTCCTACGCCGTGTAAGGACGGCTTGTTCACATCAATGACCAGTCTACTAAACTGGCAGCCAGCCAAGCCAGGTTGCTAACCCGCGCCATTTCTATATCTATACAGGTGTAGCTCCGTGGTCTGCTCCAAGGGGTTAATTAAATTCTTACCCGACGCAATAGTTTCTATTCATAACTGCGTTTTGACGAGGTCTTAACTTATGTGCAAATGTTATGCATAATAAAACCACCATAAGGTGTACATATAACTTTATTTGGACAAATACTGTATGTCCAGACCGTACCGCAAAGAGATATGCAAGCTGACTGACAAGTACCGTTGTTTTACTGCAGTATAGTACATAAAACAAAAATTAGTAATACTATTGGTATTTTACTAGTAGTAAAAAAATAGTAAAAATAAAATTAAATTGCCTAAAGCGTATTCTACTTAAGCTTGTAATCTCTGAAAACAGCTCCGTTTGAATCCAAATCCATTTCAAATTGACAAAACATGAGCTACAGTATCAAACACGCTGGGGGCCGGTCTTCGTGAAATTAAGAACAGCCGCCCTATTTTCCGCCATTGTTTTTTCGGAGGAAAAAAATAAACGACGAAGATAGCGAACATAAAAAATGTAAAAGAACAAGCAGAATACGTATTTTAGGAAGGCGACGTATTACCTTAGGGATCCATTGAAGCTTAGCTGCTCTTATTACCTAACCACTCCTTTCTCTCTCTCCCACTCTGCAGTGCTGGCGCCGACCGAAGTGAAGAAACGAATATAAATAATAAAAAGAAGAGTTGTTAGCCAGCTTAGCACCTTCCACGCACAAAATTACTTTTTGACTGTGTGTATTATGCGAATGCAATAATTCCTTCCTCAACCGGCTCGATTCCTCTGATTGAATTCGATAAAAAAGATTTTTCTTTTTTGTCTTTATTCTTCTCTCCAGCATTGAGCGCTGCGTAAGATCGGCGGCGTAGTTTGCGTAGCTTACCGTAGTTTACGTGGCCTTATCTTTCGCGTTGAGATAATAAACCATGATGGTCCACCAAATGATCAAAGACAGAGTGGCGTTCAGAGATTACAAGCTTTGCGCACATGGGCTTTACAAACTGGAATAATAAAGCACAGGGAGGGTCCGCCAAAAAAAAACAACCCCGCAGATTTTTCGCTGTAGCAACGGCAAATCTCAACCGATTTGAATGAATCCTTTTTACATGAAAGATAAATGAATACTTAAAAGATTGCTGAAATTTTTATTAATGTACTCTGCTTAAATCCTGAGATATACGTATGCCCTCAAAAACAAAACCGTGATTCTGGCAATGAACAAAAGGGACTTTCATTATTCCATTGCACTTCATAACAAAACGGATTCCTACTACTACTGCTGATGGCTATTGGAGGCTTTTTTGGAGAAACACACGTTCGGTTTGCTTCACTAGTAAAGTCTCGTTAACCCTCCCTCAGCAGTAGGAATCTGTTTTATTGTGAAGTGCAACGGAATCACTCTTGTTCTTTGCCAAAATCTGTTTCGAGTTTGAGGGCAAATATCTAAAGAGCTAAGCAGAGTATCTTAATGAATGTTTCATCAATTTTTGAAGAATTTCACTTAAAACAAGACTAATTGAAATCGGTTGAGATTTGCGGTTGCTACAGTAAAAACATCTTGGGGGTTGTTTTTTATTGGCGGACCCTGTATATTATGGAACAAGCTAAAAGGTTAATGACAAATCTTGACACCAGTCACACGTGAAATAAACTGGCAATAAGTAGAAACTCGGGCAAACACACCTGAAATTTGAAAATACTGCTGATCGCAGCATAGACTAGCAAAAGGAAACAGCAGAACTTAGAAAATGAGGCAAACTTTATTACCTGGATATTTCATTGATCCGCAAGACTTACGGATAAAAGATGTGATACCATATTGAAACCATTTATCGGCTTTCTTGTAGACTAACGGCCCACCAGAGTCCCCCTACAACTGCCATCATTAAAACAGAACATTCGTGCAACTTCATGCTTACCAAACATTGACCCTTGCCTTCAGCGGCGGCACATATGTGAACACGTGGATCAAGGATTCCGTGCCACTTACGGTTGCAAATTTTCTGGGGTACAAACGGAATTTGAACTTGATGAAGCTTACAGGGAACATCTGCAACAGTAGCGTGCAGTATGCAACAGCATAAGAAAAAGCCTTACGTGGGCGTTTTGTATGTCCCCACCCTGTAATTACGCCAATATTCTCGGCATCATTGATCACGTCCTCATCCGTAATTGGCAGACAGACGGGTTGGATGTGGGATGAGTAATTGAACTGTGCTACCTAGACCCCAAACGATTTTACGATAGTTTTTGCTATTATTTTTACTACCATAGTAGTATGCACAGTAATACGATGCCGACATTCGTATGTAGAGTCTACCTATTATACATACATGCAACAGCTCCGGGCCGGCTGGGAGCCGAGCTGGGGAGGGGCTTAGGGGTTTCCCTCAGGTTGGGGTCGAGAGGGTTTCGCCTAGAGGTGAGTCCAAAATTTCAAAAAGCTCCAAAACGCCTTCAAATGCGTTTCTGGCCCGTTTTTGCCGGCCCCGTCACAACGGGCCGGCTATATGTTGGCCCGCTCGTTTTTGTGATTCAAAATTTGCAATGGTTTTGCAATTTTACGCGAAACGCCTAAGATATATTGTTTGTCTCTGGCCAAAGATGTGCTTTTTATTCCGGTTTTTGAATTGATCAATTAATTAGTGAGAAAATCGTGCAAATGTAATGAGCTCTATAACGGCCTCTATTATTAAATCTGGGGTGGACGAGCGCAAGCTGGCGTCCCTTATCTGTGTAATCTAATCGCTTCTAAGCGCAGCTCTGCCATTGCGGCAAAGCACACGCTCCTGCTAGGTTAGCCTAGCTCCGTGCTCTTGCTGCAACGTTGAGCCGTTGCTTGACAGAAAGCCTCTCTTAAGGAGAGCTGCAGTTTCGACGGAGGCACACGACTCTGCTGGGTCCCTTCCTAGCTCCCGTGCTTTCCTGTCGCGTCGACAGCGTCTGTTCGACGTTAAACTGCATTTTCGTCGGCATTGGCACACTTCTTGCCATGTTTTCCCAGCTCCGTGCTTTTGTTGACACACCTGAGCCAGCTAGTGCAGCGGCACACGAATCTGCTGGGTAGTTCCTAGCTCCGTGCCTGCTGCCGCGTCGATAGCGTCTCTTCGACGTGTAGCTGCGTTCGGTGTAGTCGGCCTCGGCTCAAGCACACGATCTTGCTGGGATAACTGGCTCCGTGCCTTTTGCCTGGTCGAAATTCATGATTTGCTTGACTCATAATGCTACTCTCTGACCATGATTCGACTCAAAAGCAGCAACAAACGCTGGTTCAGACCATGATTTGACTCAAAAGCAGCAGAAAACGCTGGTTCAGTGCTTGATTTGACTCAGAAGCCGCAGAAAACGATGTTTACTCGCTGGTTCAGACAATGATTTGACTAAAATATCTGCAGAAAACTCTAGTTCAGAGCTGTTTCTGAGCTTGATTTGTTTGACTCAAAAGCAGCAGAAAACGCTGGTTCAGAGCTTGATTTGACTCAAAAGCTGAAAAGCTGCAGAAAACGTTGCTTCAGAGCTTGATTTGACTCAAAGCAGCAGAAAACGCTGGTTCAGAGCTTGATTTGACTTAAAAGCAGCAGAAAACGCTGGTTCAGAGCTTGATTTGACTCAAAAGCAGCAGAAAACGCTGGTTCAGACCGTGATTTGACTGAAAAGCTGCAGAAAACGCTGGTTCAGAGATGGATTTGACTCAAAAGCTGCAGAAAACGATGTTTACTCGCTGGTTCAGACAATGATGTGACTAAAAAATCTGCAGAAAACTCTAGTTCAGAGCTGGTTCAGTGCTTGATTTGTTTGACTCAAAAGCAGCAGAAAACGCTGGTTCAGACCGTGATTTGACTGAAAAGCAGCAGAAAACGCTGGTTCAGAGCTTGATTTGACTCAAAAACTGCAGAAAACGCTGGTTCATACCATGATTTGACTCTAAACTGCAGAAAACGCCGGTTCATACCATGACTTCACTCAAAACTGCAGAAAACGCTGGTTCATACTATGACTTGACTCAAAACTGCAGAAAACGCTGGTTCATACTATGACTTGACTCAAAACTGCAGAAAACGCTGGTTCATACTATGACTTGACTCAAAACTGCAGAAAACGCTGGTTCATACTATGACTTGACTCAAAACTGCAGAAAACGCTGGTTCATACTATGACTTGACTCAAAACTGCAGAAAACGCTGGTTCATACAATGATTTGACCCAAAACTGCAGAAAACGCTGGTTCATACTATAACTTGACTCAAAACTGCAGAAAACGCTGGTTCATACTATGACTTGACTCAAAACTGCAGAAAACGCTGGTTCATACAATGATTTGACCCAAAACTGCAGAAAACGCTGGTTCATACCATGATTTTACTCAAAATCTGCAGAAAAGGCTGGTTCATATCATGATTTGATTCAAAACTGCAGAAAACGCTGGTTCATACCATCATTTGACTCAAAATCTGCAGAAAAGGCTGGTTCATATCATGATTTGACTCAAAACTGCAGAAAACGCTGGTTCATACCATCATTTGACTCAAAATCTGCAGAAAAGGCTGGTTCATTTATTTGACTCAAAATGCAGAAAGCGCTGGTTCATACCATGATTTGACTCAAAACTGCCGAAAACGCTGGTTCATACATGATTTTACTAAACGTGAGAAAACGCTGGTTATAATGATTTGATAAACTGCAGAAATGTGGTTCAGAAAGTGATTTGATGAAAAGCTGCAGAAAACGTGGTTTAGAGCTTGATTTGATCAAGAGCAGCAGAAAACGCTGGTTCAGACCGTGATGAGAAAAGCAGCAGAAAAGCTGGTTCAGACCGTGATTTGATGAAAAGAGCAGAAAACGTGGTTCAGACCGTGTTTGATGAAAGTGCAGAAAACGTGGTTCAGACAGTGATTTGATGAAAAGTGCAGAGAAAACGCTGGTTCAGACCGTGATTTGATGAAAAGCAGCAGAAAACGGGTTCAGACCGTGATGGGAAAAGAGAGAAAAGGGTTCAGACAGTGATTTGAGAAAAGAGCAGAAAACGTGGTTCAGACAGTGATTTGATAAAAGTGAGAAAAGCTGGTTCAGACCGTGTTTGATGAAAGGAGAAAAGCTGGTTCAGACAGTGATTTGAGAAAAGCAGAGAAAACGGGTTCAGACAGTGATTTGATAAAAGCTGCAGAAAACGGGTTCAGACCGTGATTTGACTGAAAGCTGCAGAAAACGTGGTTCAGAGCTTGATTGATCAAAAAGCAGCAGAAAACGCTGGTTCAGAGCTTGATTGATCAAAGTGAAAAGTGAGAAAACGTTGCTTCAGAGCTTGATTTGATCAAAGCAGCAGAAACGTGGTTCAGACCGTGATTTGATGAAAGTTGGAGATAGCTGGTTCAGAGCTGGATTGATATTGCAGAAAACGATGTTTAGGGTTCAGAAATATTGATAAAAATTGAGAAAATTAGTTAGAGCTGGTTCAGTGCTTGATTTGTTGAAAAAGCAGCAGAAAACGCTGGTTCAGACCGTGTTTGAGAAAAGAGCAGAAACGCTGGTTCAGAGCTGATTTGATAAAACTGCAGAAAACGCTGGTTATACCTTTGATTACTGCAGAAAACGCCGGTTTACTGCTTCACTCAAATGCAGAAAAGCTGGTTTACTATATGATAAACTGCAGAAACGTGGTTATATTGTGATCAAACTGCAGAAACCTGGTTTTTGTGATCAAACTGCAGAAAACGCTGGTTATATTGATTGATCAAAACTCAGAAAACGCTGGTTTATTATTGATCAAAATGCAGAAAACCTGGTTCATACTGATTTGACCCAAAATGCAGAAAAGCTGGTTCATACTTAACTTGACTCAAAACTGCAGAAAACGCTGGTTCATACTTACTTGATAAAACTGCAGAAAACGCTGGTTCATACATGATTTGACCCAAAACTGCAGAAAACGCTGGTTCATACCATGATTTTACTCAAATCTGCAGAAAAGGCTGGTTCATATCATGATTTGATTCAAAACTGCAGAAAACGCTGGTTCATACCATCTTTGACTCAAAATCTGCAGAAAAGGCTGGTTCATTCTGATTTGACTAAAACTGCAGAAAACGCTGGTTCATACCATCATTTGACTCAAAATCTGCAGAAAAGGCTGGTTCATTCTGATTTGACTCAAAACTGCAGAAAGCGCTGGTTCATACCATGATTTGACTAAAACTGCCGAAAACGCTGGTTCATACCATGATTTTACTCAAACGCTGCAGAAAACGCTGGTTCATACCATGATTTGACTCAAAACTGCAGAAAATGCTGGTTCTCTAAATCTGCAGAGTACGCTATTTACTCTCTGGTTCAGACCTTCACTTGACCCAAAAGTGTCATTAGAAAACGCTGCGACTGGCAAATGGGCGGCCGCAAAATTTGAAAAATCAAGCGGGTGGGCCAAGCAAGGTGTGGCTAAGGTGAAACGGAAGCATTGACTCCTGCCGCCGGTCCTATCAGTCAGAAAGTGTCAGTACAGTCCAGTGTCGCAAGGCCAGTGAAGACCTTCTATTGGAGATAATAGTTGCATTTGTGATTTGTACACTGTTTGTGTCAGGCTTTATACTCTTCCTGCCATTGAAAGTACAGTTTTAAGCGTTCAATGTGACGTTATTGTAAGTCAGTTCTGCTTGCTTTCGATCCTCAGGTCGATAAACGTTTTTTATTTGTTTAATCGGTTTTGTGTTTATACTCTGCATGCATATGTTTCAGTGTACATTTATAATGTGTAGTAACAGAATTGTTCATAAAAGGAAGCAGTGCGTTTAGATCTGCTTTGTTACCTTTGGGCCGGCTTAAAATTTCATAATTTAAAATAGCCCCAAAATGAGCACTACAGTATGTAGTAGAACACCTTTTTTGATATGCTGCTTGTTTTCAGTAAGGACGCTAAAAATCGCTATTTTAAGCTGCCAAATAGCGTTTTAGAGCTAAAAACAAGCAAAACATGACAAAAAGGGCTTCCAAAAACACCGATTTCTCTTAAATATCCTGCAGTGGAAACGCTAGCTAAATTCGGTTTCCAAGGGCTTTTCAAGTGAATCTAAAACCTACAGTGTAGTGATTTCTGAGCCAGTTTGTGAGTACTGGAGCCACTACTAGTATTTGTATTTTTGGGCCGGGGGTCTCTTAACCTGTCTCGGAGGGGTGGGGATGAGGCGGTTTTGGCCTTTTCAGCTAGAGGGTAACCCCCAAACCCCTTAGTACGTACTTAGTATGCTACTACGTACGTATACGCAGCTGCTAGGCCCAATGCTGCACTTCAAAAATTTGGAAATTAGAAAAGTTCGGCCCATGAATGACCAGAAAAATTTCAGCGATTACCTAGGCAAAAACAAATTTTGTTAGCAATCTGAGGGATTAGAGCTAGAATGATCTGATTTTGTCTCAACCGACCTTCAGTAGAGCAATGTCATTTATAGAAGCAGGATTTTGCTTGTAATGAGGATTAACATGCATTTCCTGAACTGTTTGAACCTTGCTCGAATTATGACACTTATTAAATATGCCGAGTCTAATCTGAATATGTTTGGCATCTGAATCATTCCTGAAATACATAATGTATTTATGAAATCCTAAGTCCGAAACTAGGTGCGACACACACGCAATGAGCAGCCGTCATTATCCACTCATGACTGATCACTGAACCTCCACAAACATAAACATCCTTAGGCGTACGGATGCGAAGAAACGCTTGCCAAGGCCAACTATACGGCCTAGCCACTTTCCCTCCGATTATGCCAGAATCGGTCTCTGATGTATCTGGAGGGTCCAAATCCGGCGGAATCGGCGTATCACCGCAGTTTAGCACTTTTGATGAATCTAAACACACAGGTTATGTACTACGTATAATGGCTGTGTTTGTTTGTATCGTTTCTACAAATCAAATCCCGCCCTGGACTTCTATACCAAAATTGTGTCGAAGCAAAGATTTCCACTGTTCAGATGGAGAAAATGCTTGGACTAGAGGAGCTGATAGTGTCGCAGACAACAAGAGAAACAGACCACAAGTCATTTTGTCTGTCTGTCACAACTAGGTTGTACGCTACGCAAAGCAATGCACCATGCCGTAATCTGTGCTTGGTTTTTTGCATGCATCCTGTATGAATACCAGAGTACAATAGAAGTTCACGCAGAAACTGTAGACCAGTTTAAACAAAGAAAGCTAGAAGATGATTTCATTCACTTATCTTGGCAAACAGAAGCACCAAAATACCATGTATGGACATACCAAAAACTTAAGAAAAACCTGGTAGGCTAGGCAGCATTTTTGGTAGAATGAAAAGCAGAATGCTTGAAGAATAGACGTGCCAAATCGGTAATCTGGTTTGGCAATAGATGAAAAGCAATGGAACAAAATGTGGACAGCATTCCTTGTTAGATGGCGGAAAAGATCAAATCAAAAATGGCGGAAAAGTCTAAGACCAATCGGATCAACACCTAGAAGCCTATGAAAGATGATGACCCAGTTTAGTCATATTAGTCTACAGTACCCCAACACTATGTCCGACCAGACGGCAACAGCATCGGCAGATTGTAGACCAGCCGACCTAAGCACATGAAGGCTATATAGAAACAACGGTGAAAAAGTTAGCCATTGCTGGCCAGATTTTGGGTCGCCACAACTGAAAGCAAACTGATAACCAAAAGAGAATAGACAAAGGCTGAGTCAGGTGGTTGTGTCGCAAAGTAATGAGTGTAAAGTGTATTTTATTACACTTGTAATCTCTGAAAAGACCGTTGTTTGAATCCAAATCCATTTCAAATTAACAGAACATGAGCTAGCGTTTAAAACACGCCCGGTGATGTTAGGTCTCCTTTTGGTCTGATTTCCTCTTTTCTTGACCGTTTTATTATAAACTTTCTTAAAATCATTCCTCTAATGAGCAACAGCTGTTACTAAATGATAGTGATTTTGATGATGAAAAATTGCCTGAAGACCGAAGTATCGGTTTAATGGAGGGCGCCAGTTTCTTAGAGCAAATACTTCACTTTTACAAATTAATGTTTTACCAAAGGTTAAATAGCCCTTACTAGCAGAAGCTACTCCATTAGGAGTAGTACCCACATAGAATCACGCTTTGCGTGCGGCTGTTTTTAGCATAAATGTGATTTGGAAAATGAAAGTGCAAAAAAGTGATTGGTCAGTCACGCTTTTTTTGTCAGACAATGCACAGTGCTGCATACAACGCGTGATTAGCCAATCACGTTTTTTTGAAAATTTCAGTGATTTTAAAAACATATTTTGCGTGATTACCATTTTTAGGCACGCTTTGCATGTCCCTATTATGGCCAGGCACGCAAAAAATTTCTGCGTCTAAGAGCTAAATTTTATACAATAAAAACAGATGGTCATAGCTTAGTAGAGTTGTTGGCCTTTTTTACAAGCAGTTTGTCAAACTTCCTTTTAAAATTTTATGAGGAAAACGTAGCGCCACCTCCTTCGTCCGAACCTAGGTAACGTTTTATGTGGATCTGGGTACAACAGTAAAAACTGAAAGATCAAACCACTATCGTTTATGGAGCAAAAGATTCTCTCTTACATGTAAATCATAATACAATACAAAATTTTTGCAATGCATTTAATTTCTGACGCATTTTCAAATTTGAAAAAAACGACGGTCTCAAGTTTATGTAGTTATGCAATGTAAGTAAGTACATCGGTACCTATTTTACAAGCATTTTTATAATTAGAGGCGCAGAAATATTGAGCGAACAAAATTAGAAAAATTGACACGCATTAACAAGTTTTAGTCCAATAGATCTCTACCATTTTTTGCTATTGTTCTTTCTTCCTACAATGGATCGTCCCGAATCGTTCAAGTCAACATAAATAGAATTGAATTATAGCACCTGTCTGCGTGCTCTGAAAGTAATTTGATCTATGCACAGGATCAGGTTCCTCAATTAATTAACTGGCTTTGCGCTGTCCGTCCTATCGCCTAAACTAGAAAGAAGGATGAATTTAGTCTGGTGCCTGAAAAAAGCTTCTAGATATCGAGATCTCTCTGCTTATGAACTGCAGTCCCAGACGCAAAGGAACCAAGAAATTGAACTGGAATTGAAGGAAGCTAAGAGAGACGATGAAGACAATATCAAGCTTTTGCTGCTGGGTAGAAACCTGCACGGGCCAGAGCCTGAGAAAGTTGGGTTTTTAGGTCGGGCCGAGCCGAGGGTGAAGGCAAAAGGTGTTGAGAGAACAATAAAAGAAGTATAATTCTTATAAAAATATGAATAATTAGCACAATTGAAGGCTAATTTTTGAAAATTTTCTCCCACTGATCGGTCAGCAGTCCAACCAGGCCTCTAAGACTAGTAAACCTATTAAATTTTGTTAATTTCAGGTTCAGAATACCATTTAAATGCATTTATGAATACTAACTTTTCAATATTTTCTACTACTACTTGGTTGAGCAGCAGTCAAACCAGTAACTTCAAAAATCAAATGCAAAATCCCGGGGACCCCCAATTGATTGTTCGGGTCCTAATCACTATAAATTATTTAGGTTGTACTTTAGCCGAAACACGCTTTTCTTTAATCTGGATTATTATTTAGCTTTCGTACTACATCGTTGAAAATGTTTCTTTCTTTTGTACACCTGCAGAAGCAATTTTACATGACTTTTGGGCGATTCCAGCTTTTCCGGCCGGGCCGGGCCTGGAATATTTGAGGTCCCGGGCAGGGCCGAGCCGCCCGGCAAAAAATGGCAGCGGGCCGGGCCGGAAATTTGAAAATCCGGGTCTTATTATCGCTAAAAAGGCGGTCTGCGCAGGTCTCTACTGCTGGCTATACGTAGCTTTTTAACCTTTGTCGCACACTTTCAACGACTAAATAATTTTCAGGTCCAGGAGGAAGCGGAAAAAGCACAATTCTCAAACAAATGATGTAAAAGTTTGCTTTAATGCACAGTAGATAAAAAATGACCACCCCTTTTTCGAACTTCACTCAAACTATTCGCTCTCTGTCAGTTCTTGATGGGTTTGGCTTAAATTTCAGCAAAAATTAACAAGGCAACTGGCTAGGCTACATATTGTTGTCCGTTGAGGCTCCGTACTTTTCTCTACGTACGTCTATTCGTTAGTGGTTCCGATCAAATTAAAATTAAACAACAAAATTAAATTGTTTTGGCCAAAATCACCAAGTAAATAGCAATTTAATAACAAATATAATTTCCCGCGACAACTGCCAAACAAATTAAAATCATATTAAATTTCGCAAAATTAGCCTAGAAATTTGATATAAATTTGATATGAATTTGATATAAATTTGCTTGGTTTGGCAGTTTCACTAACAGAAGTGTGGCTACAAAACAACAAGTTCAGTCCAAAGATGACCTTGTTCATGCCTATAGCAAAGATATCGACTCATTAAATGCTAATTTGCAGACAATTTGTCACTATCTGAAGAAAGGTCAACTCATTTTGGACTGACACGACTCAGGTTTTGAACTGTTTCCTCAGGAATTGAGTATCGATTTTAACAACTTTATATTTAATTCATATCAAATAACAAATTTGTATCAAATTAAATTTCAGAATTTGGGTACCAAGCAAGTTATTTTCTTCTGAAGGCTGAGCAAGCAATTAAATAGTTATTTAATTTCAAAATAAATTTACTCGGAAACACTACTATTCGTTTTATGACTCGAATCCTTTACTGTGCCATGCCTGGTGTTGGTTCTTAATATGGAAAATGGCTTGACTTGATTCTGCAAGTTTGGTGCGAAAATTCCAACTCATGCTACATAGTTGTATTACCCACAAACTATGAATCAGGGTGGTCAACGCAAATTCAAACTTTTTCAGGAGTTCAAAGGATGTGTCTGAAACTTGCCTATGGCAATAATAAACATTCCTGCAAGTTTCAGACCAAAGCTGCTCAATATGTAGCCGGTCATCTTGCTAATTAATCCTGAAAATTTGAGCCAAATCGATCAAGAACTGATCGAGAAGGAACCGCTTGAGTTAAGTTCGGTAAAGAGGGTGGACATTTTATGTATACTGTACAATCGGAGTGATAGAAAGAAATTGCAGGCTTATGCACAACAAAATAACGGACGTTGAGCTAAGAATCGTTAAACCGAGAATTTACTCAAACATACTCACATCTATGGCTGCCATTCTAACCAGTATGAAGCAGATGGGTTTCAAGTTTCAGGACACCTTCAGAGAAGTACACCCGGCCTTTTTCCGATTTTTTCCGCTTTACTTCAAATGGCCGCCATTCTGTCAATTCTCAACCGAATGAAAAGATTTTTGGCACGATTATTATTATCTGTTTACACTTTATTTTGGCCAAGTCCTAGCCTGCTAGCCTTCTGTAGCTATGAGTTACGCCCTAACCGAAATGAACTGGCACGAATTTTCAGACGTCAAATTTGAACATGCATATCTATCACCTGAGGTGAAAAATTAGCATTGTCAAAAATGAGAGTGGTGCTCAGCACGGCTGTATGGCCTAATTTTGGTGTTCATTGTATTGCCTTAGTCGAGGCGATTGTAATAAACGTCCGCACTACAGTAGTTCGTTTATCCCTGCTTTCTGTGCAAGGAATAACACCCTCTTTTTTAAAACAGCATTTTTTCACCTTAACTGAAAGTAAAGATCCGCCAGATTTTAACCGCTAGTGCTATAAAGCTGACCTCTTCAGACTTTTAAGTCCATATAAAGACTGGTTAACCTGCAAAATATTAGACATATTTGGTGAAGGGTTCGTGAGATATGTTCAAATTTGAGGTCTGAAAATTCGAGTCAGTTCATTTCGGAAGGGCATATCTCGAGGCTGCAGTAGGTAAGCTAGCAGGCTCTAGCACTTGGCGAAAACAAACTGTAAACAATAATTAGTAACAATCGTGTAAAATTTTTTCATTCGGTTCAATATTGACGGAATGGTGGCTATATGAAGTAATGCGGACAAATACAAAAACGGTCAGGCGTCTTTTTTTATGGCCAGCAACCATACTGTACTGTATTTCTCTAGTAAACAAACAATTGCCAATTTCTCCCGTTTTCAGCAAGACGCCGCAATCGTGCTAAAAATTTGCGAGGAAGAAAATCAACTCTCCCAGCCTCTACCGGAAGTTTTCGACTGCATAACTCGTCTATGGAACGATGCCGACCTTCAAAAGTGTTTCCAACGACGCTCTGAATACCAACTGAACGACTCTGCAAATTAGTGCGCTGCTACACTTTGCCTGAAAAGAAACTCCTTTTCTTTTAGCTTTTTCGACAACCTCAGCCGAATTTCTCAGCCAAACTATCAGCCGAATACCCAAGATCTCTTAAGGGCTAAAGTCAGTACCACTGCTGTGGTGAAAATTAGCTTCACCTTCGGTCGAACAGTGTTTCAGTGAGTCATAGAGCAGAAAATTTGCATACAACTCCGCTTCTGGCGCAGTCAACAAGCAAACTGTTTATTTTAGAGTTTTCGACGTGGCCGGGCAACGGACTGAGAGAAAGAAGTGGATTCACTATTTCGACAACGTAAACTCGTTGATTTTCGTGGCGGCAGTCAGCGAATTCGACCAATCGATTCGCGACGACCGACAGACAGTAATCAGCGCCCTCTAGCGGCCGGCTAGCGAAAGTTGGCGATCGATTTTTTTCGTGTTTTGCTTCAGAACAGACTGGTGGACTCGCTGAAACTGTTCAGCAGCATCTGTGCGCTCAAGTACTTCGAAGCGGCCTCTGTCATTCTGTTTCTGAACAAGATCGACTTGTTTAAAGAGAAGCTGGAAGACGGATACAGCATCAAATCGACGTTTCGCGAGTTTCAAGGTCTCATTTTTGGAATTTCCATTTTTATAGAACGCTATCTGTATTATGCATACCCTAGTGAAGAAAGAAAGGCCTATGCAAATGAACTTATTTTTACTCCTATAAAGCCTTAGCCTAGAGATGTGCACGGCCGGGCGGACAAAGATTTTGGCGGGCTCGGGCCCAAAAATTCGACAGGCGGGCCGGGCCAGGCTATGACAGAAAAGTTCGGTATATATTTAAGCCAGAAAATGCAGTAAAAAAGTTCAGCATATTTTTTCATTTCATGCCCTTGTAGTTAAAGAAAAATCAGGCGCCACCTTCTGCAATTTCTTAGCAAGCCTTTGTCAGCCTTGGTAAGCAGTCAACAACCCCGTCGTAGTGTGTCAAATTACTAGCCAAACAATTTAGTTTTTGCTTTCTTTACACTCAACTTGGGCTTTTACACCAACCCAATTTCAGGCTTTTGTTTCAGCTTCAGCTGTAGCTTTAGAAGAAAACATATACAGTATAGATAAAAAAAAATGTCCCATCGCTTTTTCGGCCTTCGCTCAAACGTTTCGTTCTCAGTCACTTCTTTACCGATTTGGCTCAAATTTTCAGCAAAAATTAAGAACATGGTTGGCTACATATTCTACAAGTGTGGTGCCAAAATTCCGACTCATACTGGTTTTATGACCCGAAAACTAGGAATGAAGGTGGTCCATGCAAATTTATTTTTTTTCGGTAATACAAGGAGTACAGGCCTGAAACTTGCAGGAATGATTGGTGTTGCTATTGGGCATAACATACTAAGCGGGCAGCCCTGTAGCTCAAAGGGCAGTAAAATGGGGGAATTTCAAAAACATGACGAAATATGACTTTTCTTCGTAAAAACGGCAAAATGACGATTCTAAAGATTTTCAATTTTCAAAAAACGCTGCAGGGATGGTTTCTATGGTGTGGAACAGAGCTTAAATATCAGGTTCATTTATTTGTCGAACTTCCTGCTACAATCTGTGTTGATTAACAACAGATTCAGTGCTTTGATTCTAGAAGGTGCAGATTTCTTAACTATGGGATTTTCACTCATGTTTTTGAAATTCCCCCATTTTAGTGCCCTTTGAGCTACAGGGCTGCCCGCTTAGTATGTTATGCCCAATGGCAACACCAATCATTCCTACAAGTTTCAGGCCTGTACTCCTTGTATTACCGAAAAAAAAAAATAAATTTGCGTGGACCACCCTCATTCCTAGTTCTTGGGTCATAAAACCAGTACGAGTCGGAATTTTGGCACTAAACTTGCAGAATATTTAGCCAACCATGTTGTTAATTTTTGCTGAAAATTTGGAAAGGAAGGGGGTGAAAGGGTTTTTTTTTGTGTATGTAGTATCCGTGCACATCTCTACCTAGTTGCTTGAGCTTGAGATTGAGCCCAAACCTCAAGCCTAAACAAATCCGGCAATTCCGTACTAAACATCAAAAGATTATCAACGTTTGGATTCTTTCAAATTTTCTCTGAGTTTGACGTCTGTTCCGATGGGATGTGGACTTCTGTTTTTTTACAACTTGTTTGAAGGGCTGCTATTCGAGGCTGTACGGCATGTTGCTTTTGCATTTTGTTGCTGAAATTGAAGTGCGTGTCAGATTACATTATGTCTCTTCGGCTTTGGTTTTGTCCTACCTTAACAGCTGCATTACCGTCTATTTGCAGGCGACGACAGTTACGAAGCGAGTTTGCAGTTTATCGAACGGAAATTCACCAACATAACGGAGCTGATCGATAAACACGTCTACACCCACGCCACCTGTGCCACCGACTGTGATCAAGTTCAAAAAGTTATCTCTTCGGTCATTTTAACGGTGCAGCGAGAGAATTTGAAGAATTCTGGTGTTTGAGTAGGTTCTTGTAGCAACAGTATTACCCAGAAGGGTTGTGCACAGCGATGGTCAAACTTCTCAAACTCACGGGTTGTATGTATATCGCAGCGATAAGGGAGTAAAATTTAATCAAAACTTTGTTTCTGAAATTTGCGGATCGTTGGCTGAATGAACTTGGCCTGCACCATCTCTCTTGTATCTGAACTTCATGCTGTACGGCACTAACAAAAGTGCCTCTAAAACGGCCGTAACTAGAGGGAAAAAGCAAGCTATGGTAAACACAACGTCGAACAAATCGCTCATTTCTGCTTCACTCATTGGTAGTGACAGCGAGGAGTCAATTTCAGTTCCATTTGACCGATCAAACGCTGAAGTTCCATTGTTTTCCATTGACTGGCGCCAAGACTCGTACGTTTTGTAATTGGCGCCACTAAGAAAAGCCACTATGACAATCGGTGCCAAAGACTGGGCCGGCTTTGTAAGCAGCGCGTTGAGTGTGAAAATTAGAGTCGAGATGGGACTTCTGAAACTTTTTCATTTTTAAAATTATAATTGACTATACCAAGGAAATCTATCGGAAGCCCTGTTCGTTTAAATCGTTTACGGTTTTCGACACGAATTTATTGAGTAGATACGGTAGCTTGGCAATTTACGGTCCCGATGCAAGTAAACGCTAACTGACGCGACGAAGATGCCGTCTGGTGAATCATACAAGACCACTTGCCCCTTGGTAGGGCGGCTGATCTGTTAACTTAAGCCAAAATATAGGTTTAAAGCTAAGTTAGAGTGTGAACTAATGTTTAAATTTAATCCTGATTCTAAAGCTGAGCCTAAAACTAAGCTCAAGCGTAAATCTAAATCTGTAATTGCGATGTGTCGTCAGTACGAAATTATCGCCAACTTTTGCAAGGGCCGTAAATTTGTAATTTTACGGTCTCGTTTTATGGTAGTCACTTGATTTTCAGGAAAACTTCCGATAATTATAGCGCTTAAGGTAGATTCTAGTGGTATAGTTATTCAACTTACTTCCGGTTGTATTTCTTCATATCCTCGTCTATAACGTCGGGTAGGAAGAGAAAGTAAGCGGCGAAATAGATGGAGGCCGTGAAGACACTGAAACTTTTTAAATCTCATTCTATTGTAGGTGAAACTTTTAAGCGATGAAAAGAAAGTAACTTTTCAAAGAAGAAAAACAGAGCCACCCAGATGTAGACGTGTCGTCCGATGAAAAACGAAACAAGACAGTTTATGCAAATTAGTAGGATGCTGCCCATCAACACGTTCCAGGGACCAAATCGGTGCAGAATCGGCCAGATCATCATACAAAATAGCTAGAAAAGTTCGAGAAATGCATATATAAAAAACTGATGAAACAAAAGTGAAAACCCAATACCCAATCTCAATCACAATAGCTGACACCACCACAGCTGACAATAGCTCAGTACTTGCTCAGCGAAAAACCCCAATATTCAATAACTGGAAGATACTCCAGGTCCAATCATACATGTACATGGGCCGGACAGTGGCGTACTCAGGATTTTGCGAGGGGGGTGTAAAATTTTGAAGTCGCCTGGTTGGGCCGCTGTGCAACAACGGCGAGAAAATTGCAAAATTAGCCTTCAAAAACGTGTTTAAAAAGCATTCTGAGCTTAAAATTGACAGAAAGTACAAGTTTTAGTAGTTTAAAGTGACCTAGTTCGGCTTCTGCCCGACCACGGCGAGAAATTTTCGCAAAATTAGCCTTCAAAAACGTGTTTAAAAAGTATTCTGAGCTAATTGAAAGAAATCACAAGTTTTAAAAGTTTAAAGTGGCCTGGTTGGGCTTCTGCCCGACCAGGGCGAGAAATTTTTGAAGATTTAGTCTTCGAAAACGCATTTGAAAGGTATTCTGAGCATAAAACAGACAGGTTTAGTACGTAATTAATTCATTTCTCTTATTTTTGTCTAATTTTTCCTCCCTACCTCCACCGCAAAGGGGGTGTACACACCCTACACATCCCTGGGTACGCCACTGGGCCGGACGACCTGATGGTTTCTCCCTCCCGCTCAGTCGGCCAGGCCCCCTTCCGGATTTTTCCGGCCCATGTGTGGGCTCAAAACAGCGCTAGACCAGTTGGCACTCTGCAAAAACCAAAACAATAGAGTGAAACAAAATACCTTAGGCAGTGAAGCACAAGCCTGATAGAAAATGCTCAAGGCCACGGATCGAAGAGGCAGAATGCCATTAGGAGAAACTAGCGCCTCGGTAAATATCACCAAAAAGTTCATATCAGCCGTGAATCTTAGA
Organism: Sabatieria punctata; assembly: GCA_030248155.1. Lineage (NCBI taxonomy): Eukaryota > Metazoa > Nematoda > Chromadorea > Araeolaimida > Comesomatidae > Sabatieria > Sabatieria punctata. Next base: position 20,705 of record JASANB010001659.1, read on the forward strand.
ATATGGAAGAAATTAGCCAGGACCACGCTCCAAAAGTCCTTTTCTTTGAAAACTTCTAGGCAAGTGCGTAATCCATTGGCGAAAAACTGCGAACTAGGAGTTATGGCATCTTCTGTGCTAAGGTGTGCTTCCTTAATCTGAGCCACCTCTCCGGGAGCCAGAAACCCGGTGTAAAGGTAGCAGAGTCCCGCCAAGATCGACACCACCACACAGCAAATTTGAAACGTGCCGAAATCCTGCAGATTTTTGGAAAGCAAATCCACCGGAAAGATTACGAACGTGGCTGAAAAGTGTTGAAGGTAGTATCGAATCGACCCAAAAGACAAGTTTTCAGAGAGGTAGAGATTTCAAAAAAACCTGCAAATGTAGCACACCCACCCACACCGCTTCCCAAATATGGCAAGAGAATTTTGAAAAATTCGCGTTTAGAAACGCATTTAAAACATATTCTGAGCATAAGAGCATACACGTAACAGGGGGTCTGGTAAGTAATTCTTTGAGCAAATTTTTGCGATTTTTTGCAATTTCAGACACTAAAATTGCTAAAATCGGCTGTATAAACCAGCACTTTTTAGCTGTATTTGAGCCCAAAGTAGCGATTTTTGAGTGCCCCCTTGCTAGAATTTGGGCGCAGTTAGACCCCTCTGCGGCGCCAGACCCCAAACCCCCTCCCCATCGGCGGATGACGATGACACGTACACACACATGGAGTAACAAAAATTATTGTTTTAGTAGTTTAAAGAAGTTCTGACCGACCAGTTCCAGAAAAAATTTCCGTGGGTACGGTAGTGCTTCAAAGAATGGATGATAAACTACCTATAAACGACATAAACTCGTTGTACATGAGCACCCGGACTCTGCCCGCATGAGCAGTGGTAATTTCGGCTACCATAGCACACTGTGCAGACACTACCAAACTAAATATGGCATCGAACAGAAAGAGAGCGGTGGTCAGATGCAGCCCGACCACCCACGCAGGCTCCTCTACGGCCCACGGAAACCAGAACAGAAGGAAGCTGAGCACAAAGACTGGCGAACAATAGAGTACAACTTTTCTGCGGATCATCAGCCATCGGAAACGGCTACCGCAACCAATGTCCTAGAAGGTGTTTTGCTTTGCTGATGTACATGTAAGTTAAATTTGGCACGCTTTTAACCTGGACCAGTCCGAATATGGGGTCGTTGATGGCGTTCCAGACTAGAAACAAAAATTGAGAGATATTTAGCCACCGATCGGATAGTTTGAATACATTTAGGAAGACCTGAAAAGAATCGGGGGAAAAAAGGAAAAGAGAAATGAATAAAATACCTTGACATAGTAAAAATTAAAGAGCAAAAACATCATAACAACGCCGAGTTGCGACATAGCAACTGCCAGTGAGGCAGAGTCGAAAAGTTTGCCTGCCATTTAGAGTTCTATGTGCACCACATTGGCAATGCAGTCGAGTTTTTATTGTCCAAAAGGCTGGTCAAACCGTCTACTACCAGTCACACATAAAACTGGTCCGCAAATGTGATGTCAAATATTTAGTCTTGCGCTCAATCACATTTCTTGGATAGTTCTAAGTCACCCTAATCGTTTTGGGCGAACCAACACAGTACAAACACACAAGCTAAAATTAAGCACGCTGAACTTGAAATCGCTATTCACATACATGTAGTCGCACGATTGTACTGTGCTCTGAAATTACTACAAAGAAAATCAGAAAACATACTGTACCTACAGCGTACAACAAAAAGCCTACTCTTAATTAAAACGCAGAAAACCCAGTTGTACACAGCATGATATGAGCATTCAAAGTGTATACAGTCAAGGCGGATTACTTCTGCCATCCGGCTGGCACTGGCACCTTCTACGCAATCAACAATTTAGACCTTGTCTGTATTCTGCGGAAGTCTAAATTGAGTGGTCGGCATCGGTTTAGAAAGTGCCACTGCCACCCCGATGGCAGAAGTGTAATCTTAAAGCAACGGTTCACCAACGTCCGTGATAGCACCACTTCATTCCAGGCGTACTGTCGTTAAAGCAACACCCACGTCGGGTGCAGGCATGATGGGGAATTCCTATTAAAAAGGTTTGTTGAGCGCAAGCAGTCAATTGTCATTAGTAAACACCTGCGAAACCGCATTCGCGTCGGTCTTCTGGGTTAACCGAACATCTGCCGGGCCGGGCCGGCTTGTAGCACCACTTGACGCCGGGCCAGCTCCGGTTAAAACAACAGCCCACTGCTGTGCACTGCAGACGACTGATGCCTGCAAGTAAACTTTTAGAATCAATCAACGAGTTTATGCCACACAAAATTGGGCGCGGCTGACAGACAGACATCCATGTCTTTGGCTTTTCCTGCCGAAACGTAGTTTTCAATTTAGTTCAATTTCAACTTAGTGTACTACTGTACAGTGTAATCCCGCTGAGTATTATAGCATATACAGAGTGTCAAGCAAACAATGATCTCCCCTCTTCAGTCCAGATCAAACTAAGCAAGACAGGAAAAAATTCTCAGGGGAAGGGCTATCATTGTTTAGCACCTTGTCATACTACCTTGAATTTATCGACATACCGTAGTAGACATATACTGTAGTCCTAATCATACAACAGTAAATACAGTACCTGCCCATCCACATTCGACTCTGTCTTCCGGGTTTACGCTGCACGAACCTAAAACATGCAAAGTCTCCAATAAACAACCAAATGCGCCTTAGTCAACCCATCCTTTCAAGAGTTTCGGCGCTGCTACTAATACTTTTTCTGGATCGGAAGCTTCTCGGTGGCGTACTACAGCATAAAAAAACATCCCATTGATTTTTATCCCTAAATTAAGCTTATCGATCTGGCGAAATTTTCACGATTTATTAACAAGACAATTGGACATATTTAGTTACAATTTACTTTATTTAAGCAAATTATTTTTGTGGAGGTGCAAGTAAATTAAAACTAAGTAAATTCCTGAACTAATTTACTTGACAACGGTAGTTTCGGGGGTTACCCTAGCTAGAATTAGAAAGGCCAAACCCCTCACCCCGGGACAGTTTAGGCAAATCGCTAATTTTTAACCTAAAATCCACTTAAATGGTGGTTGCGGTTGGTAACCGAATTTGGCGTTTTCGCTGCTGATATTTAAGATAAATCGGTGTTTTTACTCAATCAGAAGATTTAAGGGAGGAAACTAGGCGCTTACTAGCGGAAACATGCCGGACAAGCCAATAGCTAAGAAGGAGCAACAGAATACGAAGCATATCTTCGACTGAGTAGAATACAAAAGCCTCCACCACACGCGAGTACGCTGCGCTTTGAAGACTCCAACCGGCCCGTCTTTTTATGTGTCTGCCGCGCCCAGAGGTCAGCAGGTCAGACAGCTTTGGTCTGGCATAAACAGCTCTGACGCCATCCCATCTTATCTGGGTAGGACGCGTCGAGCGTAAAAACAACTAAATACAGTCAAGCACTTAACGCCGTTTATAGGTACTCGACACCATATAAGTGCCGTTACTATAGTATGGTACCCCCACGTTGGGGGCCATGTGGTGGCACTATATATACGGTACCGGCACCTTATATGGTGTCGGTACCATAAACGGCGTGTAAGTGCCTGCCATCTTATATGTATGTATTGCCCTTTCAATCCATCACTTAAGATGAATTTTTACGAAAGTCAGCTTAGAGGGGGGTATTGTGAGTCATCTCACGTACCTGGCTCATATCAAAATCTGTTAAAATAGAGCACAATCGAAGACCAACGGTGCAAGCCCGGCCACCAGCAACCCCCTGAACCGGAGCTACATCCCTCAAAGTTGGGTCGGCAGGAGTAAAAATCGGGCAGATTTTAACCGGTTTCAGTTAGAAAGCCGAGCTCTACAGGTTTTTAAGTCCATGTACAGATTGGTTAACCTAGAAGATTTGGGGACCGATGAAGGATTGGTGAGATATGCATATTCAAAATTGAGGTCTGAAAATTCGTTTCAGTTCATTTCGGATAGGGCATAACTCATAGCTACTACAGAAGGCTAGCAGGCTAGGACTTGGCCAAAACATACTTCTAACAAATGATAATAATCCTAAAATCTGTATTTGGTTTGAAAATTGACGGAATGGCAGTCATTTCAACTGTTCGAATAATCGGAAAAAGGCCAGATGGTCAGTCTTCTTAATGGCCAACACCGTAATTGATTGTACAGGTGGGCATTTATCTATCGTAGTTGGTTTGGTCTTGCTGCAACTTTGTTCGTCAATCAATTGGGCTGAAACCCAACACAACAACACATACGATATCTCACTTCCACCACTAGTTATGCACTTGCGTGTCCGTCGTCAAAGTGAACACGCCAAGTGCACGACTAGTAGTTCAGTAAACAAACGTAGCTAGAATTTTGAAAAAATTCTCAAGATGTGCCCTCGTGCACAAAATTTCAGCGTAATTGATTGACGAACGCACAGTTATAGCAAGACGAAACCAAGTAACGACAGATAGTAAATGGCCCACCCTGTGGGTCTGGAAAAGGTCCAGCATACAATGTGTAGTTTAGGAGTCTGTCTCGATACAACATACTGTACGTACGATGCACTTTATTATCAACTACAGACACAGTCAGACATCTTTTCTCTTAAATCTATCCAAAACAGATGGAGTTTTCGGCTGCTTAGAGTCGGTATGGTGATCATCTGCGAATAGCAGTTTCTCAGTTTCTATGCGTTCTCTGACCATTTCCACTCGCTTCAGTTCTTCCATCCCTTTCTTTCGTTGCGTCTGAATTATTGGCAAACAAAGAGTGGTAAGAAAATTGCAGCAACTAACAAAATAATAAAGAGGAGTCACCTTTTTCATGGCACTGCCTTTGCCTTTCATCTTGTGTTTCGGCTTGAACAGCACCTTCTGCGGCTTGAGGTAGAGCTTCTTGGCTTTCTCTTGCAGCTTTTCCTCTAGACTGTCTGCTTCCACTTCAGCTATGACTGCACTGTCCAGACAGATCATTTCCGGTTGAATCTGTATGTAATTCAACTCATACATCTAACAGGTCATCCGCCGAAGGGGTCTGGGGGTCTGGCGCCGGCCGGGGGTCTGAGCCCAAATTCTAGGGAGGGGGTTGGGCACTAAAAACACTGAAAATTGCAAAAAATCGCAATTACTCGGCTAAAAATCGTCAAAAATCGCTAATTTGGGCTCAAATACAGTTACAAAGTGCTGTTTTACAGGCTGTCTGAAATTGTAAAAAAATTTCAGAAATTGCCTAAAAAATTACTTGCCAGATAAATCGGAGAGGGCGGCGGAAAAATCGTCTCGGTGGGGGATCTGGCCTAAGTCGAGTGGGGGAGACCCCGGTTACGTGTATGATTCAACTCCACTCAGACAAAGATATTAGTGTTTTGTTTTCATTATTCACGGTAGACACGAAGCATGCACTACATTATAACAGAATCATCT
>JASANB010001660.1:0-42752 GCA_030248155.1 Sabatieria punctata
ACGCTTCAGTACAGAGTTCAAAAAGAATATCCAATCTTCAATTGACGTTGTTGTTCGTAGACTTGATAATATTGACAAAACATTGCCAAACATTAACGTTCTACAGCCACAGCTTAAAGCATTAACTGATCTTCAACCGCATTTACCTATTATTGAAGGATTACACGAACACATTGAATCTTTTCAAGAAATTCAGCCCAAAATAAACGCGCTTAACAATTTACAGCCTCAAATTAATGCTTTACAGGAGTTAGAACCTACGTTAAATTTGCTTGACGATTTAACAAATCAAACTGCTGTAATGAACGCTCATCCATTATCAACTGAACAAGTACCTTTATTTAGTGGTCTTTCAAATCAAGATTTTACACAATGGTTGGAAATTTTCGAATTAACCGCTGAAGCAAATAATTATAATGACGATCGAAAAGTTAAAATTTTACCAGCTTATTTAAGAGATGTTGCACTACAAAAGTATAAGTCTTTAACGCTTGAACAAAAAGCTACTTATCCAGCTTTAAAAACAGCACTTACGGAGCAGCTTAAACCACTTTCACAGAAAAGATGGGCTCAAATACGTTTATCTGAAATTACGCAAGAAAATGTAGGTACAGTACAACAATTTGCCTTGAAATTGACTCAATTAATCGATATGGCACATTCCGAACTAGATGAAAATGCAAAGAAAAATGTTGCACTTACATATTTCACATCAAAACTTAAACCTTCAATTCGCGGATATGTTCAGATGTTTGAATGTGCAACCTTTGATGATGCCGTCTCAAAAGCTTGCTGTATAGAAGCTAATCAAATTCTGGACGTGGAATCAAAACCCGGACCGGTCCCTCATGTCTTTACTTTACCCGTCCAGTCCAGTGTGCAAAAAGCGAATGCTCAAACTAATATGAATGAATTAACTGCTGAACTTTCGAACTGTTCGCTGCAAACTGAGAATAATAATTCTAGCGCTAGACAAGGAAACATGAATAAAAGTTTTAACAAAAATCGTGCACAATCGCAGCGACCTTTCACGCATTTTACCACTAAACCAAACTCCACATATAGACCTAGTGGAGGCCGTTTTTCACAGGAAGGAAGATTTAACACAAATCGACGACAAAGCAATTTTACCTCTTTCCGAGCATCACAACAGCAGTTCCGTCCTGGCCAGATGCGCTCTGCTGCTCGTTCTGCTCCCCGGTTTGTTCCTCGTTCTTTCTCTCAAGATGCACGTAATCCAACTCGATTTAATCAGCGATGTTTCTACTGTAGTCGTTTAGGACACTGGCAATCAGAGTGTCAAATGAAACGTAGAAATCAACCACCATTGCGGTTCAGTATCAGACGTCCATCTGTTTACAACTTAGAAACTACAACTGATACTGGGACTGACCCACCTAAACTGACAGACGCTAGGACCAATCCTGATTCACTATCTTTACATCGTCAACTTTCACAAGTAACTCAATCCAATAATGCACTACGTGCACAAAATGACCGATTGCAACGCAGACTCTGGGATAGTATACTTCAACAACCAACAGTGACACCGTCTGTTAATGTTTTGGAGCAAAAACCAATTACAATAGAAACAAAACCCTGCAAATCTAAAAGTAAAGAGGAATACAAAAATACGGCTTCTGTAAACAATAAAGAGAATGTACCACCTATAATTCGATACTCAGATACATACATAGCTCCAAAAATTAAAAAGCCACGACTAAACTCTTATAGTCCTTTATTTTCCACATCTTTAACCCCAGTTTTGCTACAGACTTTATGTCTCCTACTGTTTTTATCCTTAAGTATGTCTGCAGAAGTTACTTCCTATCCAATGGTTTGTGTAGATCAAGGATCGGCAAAAATGCTCTACACCCTTCCTACCCCTTTAACTTGTGGTCATACACGTCATTCCAAAGATGATCAGCTTAAAAATGTTATGATTACATTGTACAGAAATAACGTAGTTCAGCAACGTGCACCCGCAGTGGCATGCCAAATAATCAAACAATTTACCCGAACATGGACCTATCTATTTGGGCAGGAACACCTCAAAGAAGATTCCTTGACCTATGAAGTCGTCACGAATGAAGAATGCCATCAAATGCAGCATCATAAGCGATGCACTCATGGCCTAATGCATAAGGAAGGCAATACATGGCGCACCGCTAATAAACATAATCCTAAATGGGGAGGATTCCTACTAGGTTGTTGTCAATGGTGGACTCAAACAACATACAACTGTATCCTCCATCAAACAGTCGTATTCAAGAGACACGGTTCAGACTTTTTAGAAACTCCTGCAGGAGACGCCTCAGATTGTCACTGGAGCTCATACCATTGTACACTTCCAGATGGCACTGCTCTGCAGTGGAAATACACACCACAATCTACCTGTGAGCGTGTACTTTATAGACAAATCCCCGGTCAACAATTAGGGAACATCATTTTGGCGCCAAAAGCTGCTATGGCGTTTACATTCACAGAGCCTAAAAGATATGTGTCTGCATGTCGGGCAGGGTACCCGATTAAAGCGATTTTAACTGATCAAGGCATTGCGATTAATATAGAGCGTTCGAGACATACTGAAGATATTGTAGATACAAACAGATATGAACATGGTAGTTCAAAACCCACAGTTGCTGCAGCCGCAAACTTAACGAAAAGTCAAGCTAGAGACACAAAAGTTATTCGATTTAGACGGCAATTGCATAATACTAGAAGCAGACCTACCTACATTAAAAATCAAACTTACGGCAATCCAGAGGAAAATGCTGTGAACAGTACCAGGAATAATTCCACACTTTTGGAAATGTACTCGCATAAGTATAACGATAGAATTAGACGCGAAACTGGTATGGTTGAATCCAGTCAATTAGCAGCACAGTTACAGTTCTTAGAAATGAAAATGCGAAAATCTATTGAATTTTCGTTCCAAAGTGCTATGATATCTGTTTGCATCAGCATGAACGCTATTACCCAGGCACTACATAATGCACTCTTAGAAATGCCTACGATAGGCGCGCGTACTTTATTAGGAATTGGTAACATATATGCACGCAGTAGTTTCAATTTGATTGAAGTGTATCCCTGTCAAATGATTCAACCGCCAGATTTTCAGTTTTTACCACAAAATCAAACTTTTAACTGTGGCGAATATATTCCTATTAGGTACACCTTAAATGGACAAACCTTGACAGGTTGGATGTCGCCACACGACCTTATTATCCATGCTCATCCTGGACCTTCACGTGATTGTGTTTTAACACGCACAGTACCTTTACAAATAGGGGATCTTTTTTATCTTTATCGATCTAATAATGGCTCATTAAAGCATATTAAAAGGAATGCCGTTCCAAACTTTCCACATATTCTCAATAATTTCACGCAAACATTACAGCTACAGCCTACTATTTTTCGCGAATTGATTATAAACAACTTTTCTATGTTTCAAACCACGATTACATTAAATGACATAGCCAAATCTGTTGCGTTCCAACGCAATCTTGCTAAATCCATAGGGTTATCATTCAGGGCTACAGGAGCACAAGCCGCTTCAGCCATAGTTGACAAAGGCTATTTTGGCTTTCTAACAGGTATAAGTCCCTTTTCCTTTTGGCAAATTCTAACTTTTATTGTTGTTATTGAGGTTCTGCTACTAACTTTTTGTCGAATATTTCTACCCCCATCAGTCGTTGACTTGCTTTTTAAATTCAGCTTAACAACTACAGTGAAAAACAGTTTCAATTCAGTTCAAGAATCAATTCAAAATTTACGAATCCAACATTTATCGAAAAATAATACTTCAAATCCTAAAATACCATCCGTACGCTTCTCAAAGGGGAGTGACATTGATTTAAATCCTGAACTTGTTATCAATGGAGTTCCCATCACTACTGTTACAGATCGAACGCCTCACAGTACTGTATGTATGTTAACTCCAGACACTAGCAGCAGTCACATCCTACGACCTGCTGAGATACCACTGTATGTCAATGAAACTCTACAGTTTGCCCTTATCGACAGTGGAGCTGCAATTAGTTGTGTCAGTAGTTCTCTAATACCTGAACTCGGTATATCAACACTTAAACCAGCTACACATCATTCAATTCGCAGTGCTACAGGCCATTCTCTCAAAACCATAGGATCTACAACTGTCAAATTGCGATTTGGATCTGACATGTCACTAGAGTTTTCCATAGAAGTTGTTGATGATTTTGATAAACACCCAGTACTCAGCCCAAAACTCAAGTCATTCTAAATTGTCAACAGACACCTTTTTCCTCCCATTCTTGTAATGACTGCTTCCTCGTTCCGTCAGAAAAATTCATGACTCATTCGAATCTGTTAATTGCACATGCCGTAGATCAAAATTCTACTTTAGTACGACTGCAAGTCTTTAATCCAACTACCGACCCTATTACTATTTATAAACACACCACACTGGCTTATGCTGTTCCATTGTCCACCCATTGTCATCATAAAACTCAGACTGACGATTGTGATGTGACAAACAGCAAAAGCTATCCTTCTTGTACGTCATTTCCTACCATTTGCCATCTGAATACTGAAAATCATTCAAACTTGCAATCAGATCCTAAGTCTAATAATAAATTTTGTCCAGAAACTTTTCTTGCACTTTTTGATTTTTCCGAAACTGCTATAGATGAGGAACAAAAACAGCTTCTTTATGCTTTACTTCTTGAATACCAGCACATTTTTAGCCAACATAAATATGACTTAGGTTGTGTTGACATTTTACCTTTTCGAGTAGAGACAGAAGGAGACCCAATCAGACAAAGACCATACAAAATACCAGCTCAGCTTCGCCACAATGTTTTACAACAGATACAAGATATGGAAAAGCACAAAATTATAAAACCTTCAAATAGTCCTTATGCCAGTCCATTAATTACTGTGATGAAACCTAATGGAGATGTAAGACTTTGTGTAGACTTTAGAAAACTTAACAAACAAGTTAAAATGGACAGTTACATATTGCCAAATCCATCAGATCTTTTGCAAACTATTTCAGACTGTAAGTATCTCTCTACAATGGATCTAGCCAGTGGGTTTCACCAACTTTGTGTTGACCCCCGCGATTCGCACAAATTGGCTTTTACATGCTTTGCAGGAAATTTTGAATATCTCAGATTACCGTTTGGCTACAAAAACTCAGCACAAGCGTATCAAAGAGCTGTAAATGCTATTTTGGCACCTTTAAATTATTCCGTTTGTGCAGTTTATGTTTGACGATATCATTTGTTGGAAAGGTCGTGATTTTCAAGAACATTTAGATTCCCTTAGACTAATATTTGACCAATTTTCTCTTTTCAATTTAAAAGTTTCCCCTCAAAAATGTCGATTTGCGTGTGAGGAAGTAAAATTTTTAGGATTTAAGTTAACAAGGTCAGGAATTAAGGCAGACACTTCCAAAATTGATGCAATACGAAAGTTCCCCACCCCTACTGACCAAACTACGGTACGCGCTTTTATTGGACTTGCATCATTTTATCGGCGCTTTATTGCAAAATTTGCTGAGATTTGCGATCCTCTATACAAGTTATTACAGAAAACGCCAACATTTCAGTGGACAGAAGAAGCTAATAAATCGTTTGAGCTTCTTAAACAGAAGTTATGTGCACCACCTTTATTGAGATATCCACACTGGAAAAACCGTTTTATTCTTTCAACTGATGCATCAGACACAGCTGTAGGTGCAGTTCTTACACAAAACTTTGAAGATGGACTTGAGCACCCTATCTCATTTTTCTCAAGATCGCTTAACAAGCATCAACGCAACTATGCAGTTATACAGAAAGAAGCATTTGCAATAGTGCTCAGTGTTCGCTTTTACAGAGAATATTTACTAGGCCGCTCATTTTTAGTACGGACAGACCAACAAAGTTTAGCTTACATTTTTAACGCCGATTCTAAAGCAAAAGATCGCTCAACTGGACTTTTAATGCGATGGCAGCTAGAATTATTACAGTATAACTTTGACATTCAGTATCGATCAGGCACTCAGAATGTTGTTGCTGACGCCCTCTCGCGCAGCAATTCTAGCACCGGTCCTAGTCATAACAAAACTCTTTTTGCCCTTACCGCCGAAAGGCCACTTCAACAAATACAGCAGCTTGTTGATGGTACGGCGCTGCGGCGCTTGCAACACTCCCAGGCCGACTTACTCGCCCTCATACGTTATTTTCGCGATAAGACCTTGCCTCAACAACGTTCCCTCTCGAAGCGTCTCAAACATAAAGCTAGATACTTTGTTTATGTTAATGATTTATTGTACCGTATATCTTCCCGACGTTTGCTTCTAGTAATACCCCAGACTCTCGTTTTCCCTTTGCTTGGCGAATTACACACCTCGCGAGGTCATTTTGGACGTGCTAAGTTGTCTTCTATGATTACTTCCAATTTTTACTGGGAAGGATGGAAATCTGACATGGATAAGTTTTTGAAAAACTGCGAAGTTTGTGGCAAATATAAGTCTTTAAATTATACTCCACGAGCTCCCTTATGCCCACTTCCAATCTCTGAATACCCGTTTGCTACCGTTGAAGTAGACGCTATTGGTCCTTTGCCTATGACGTTAAATGGTAATCGATTTTGTTTGCTTTTCACAGATTCACTCACTCGATACGTAGTTGCAAAATCGGTTAACTCAATTTCCGCCGAAACTACTGCAGCAGTAATGTTTTCTGAAATTTTCTGTCAATATTCTTTACCACTTAAAATTATTTCTGATCAAGGTACCAATTTTTGTTCAAATTTAGTACAAAATTTTTGCAATCTTCTTCAAATAAACCAATTAACCTCTACTGCATACCATAGTCAAACTGTTGGAAGTACAGAGTCGTCAAATAAACAAATTATGCATATAATTTCTAGATATGCACAAGGGCAGCAAACGAGTTGGGATAGTTGGTTACCCATTGCCATTTTTCTTTATAATTCTAGTTACCAAACATCTCTAAAAATGTCACCATTTTATGCTTTACACGGTTTTGAATCGCGATTTCCACTAGAAACAATATTGCAAAATTTTCGTCCAAAAATTTATACTGAAAATCCTGATTTTATCGATAACTTCCTCGGTAACCTACATAAAATCTGGAGCATAGCCAAAATTAACTTGCATGCAGCACAAACGCAGCAAAAACTTTCTTATGACCAAAAAGTGAATACAACTTTTTACGTTCCTGGTGACCTTGTCTTGCTTAAAAATCAGGCTCCTTCCAGTAAGATAGCTAAAAAGTTTGCACCCAAATTTATTGGTCCTTATACAGTCGTTGAAGTTAATTGGCCTAATGTTACCATTCGCCTAACTCATGATCCATCCCATGACCCCTATGTTACGCATCATAATCGATTAAAGATTTTTAAACGCATTAACCTCTCTCACGCAGCCGTGGCTGATTCTATTTCGGACCTAGACGACGCGCCAAAGGCCAGCCAATCCAACTTTGCTCCGCCCCCAGCTACGGTATCTAAACCAGTTCACTCCTACAATTTACGTTCTAGGCCTTGTCGCCGCTGAATTAGCTTCAGCAATGGCTGCTGCGGGCGGCGAGGAACCGGAAATGGCTTCGGAACAGCACCAAACGAATCTCACAAACCCAATCGATTTAACAGCTCAGGTGATTAAAGTTCAAATCAACTACCTGCTTGTTACGCCGCTTGAACTACCTAACCCTCTGCTTCCTACTAATGCTTTAAGTGTTGGACGTGTCACTCGTAATACTGTTTTTCAACCTTCTCTTCCGTTGCCTCTTCATCATTATTTCACTAAGTATGATCAGTTAGATTTATCAATCAGTTGCTCACCCGAAGGTGTATGGACCGCGCATAATGCTAAGATACGCAATTTATTACCGCGAATTCATTCCATAGGCGTTCTTATACTGGTCTTTCCCAACGATGATTCTCATACGTTTACCAGAGGTTTTATTCGTTGTCCTTCTTTGTCTACAGCAGCTTTTTGTATTCCTAGTAATCTTTCGCCCTATGCAGACTTACAAAATCTCAAATCTGGTGACATAGTGCAATTTACTGCTGCTGATGTCACCAATGTCCCCGTGCCACATCGGTTTGCTTTCACCACCACTAAAATGAAACGTCTTCACACTAACACCCTCTACAAATGGGTGGGATTGGACCCTCAGGCCTCCCTTCCCACTGCAATTGAGCGTTTTCAGACCATTTGGAGTCTTTTGTTGCATAATGAAATTTACGTGCGGTCAGAGGAGAACAAAAAGTCAACTCTCCCGGACGTACATCTAAACTTTGAGATTTCATTCCCAGCCAAAGCCACTTTTACAGTTACACACGATTTTCGCGCCCAATTAGGCACCGCTATTGTCTGTACAACTCCTAGTAATTTTCAATTGCAAGGCCACATTTCCGATATTTCGCTACACCGCCAAAATCAAGCCATAATTACCATCAAATTTGATGATTTGTCATCTGCTTTATGCCATTATGTTAGTCTTCAAAATGACCAACTCACCATTTTACCTGAGCTTGACACTTCTACCTATACTGCTTATCAACAGTTAGTAAACCAAATTTATTATTTTTTGCCAGAAGTTGCTCAACCAGGACGTAAATCGGAAATTCTTCTTCAGTTGCTTAGCTATACACGCAATACCAGTTGTAAGCCTGCCATACAAGTGCAACCTGAATCTATTAGATCTGAAGCTTTTCCTGACTTTTTGCCGACTGATGAACAACTTGTTATTGCATCCGCAATTCATTTACCGGACAGTTTTCCTTTAGTCATCTGTCATGCCCCATTTGGCACCGGTAAATCTTATCTCGCTTCGCTCCTTGTCAGGGCAATGATTAATGCTGATCCGATGCACTCAGTACTTGTATGTGCGCCAACCAATCGCGCCGCTGATGTTATCTCAAAATTGATCCAGAAAGTCGCCGCTACAGAGTTTTTGCCTGAGCTTATGCCACTACGTATTTACGCCCGCTCCCGCGAGCTCCTCACTAACGCGTGTGACGATATAGCATTACACAAACTTGCATTTATAGCCGATGCACCGTCGAACATTATGTCTCTACGTAACCAAATTACCACTCTGCAAACTCGAATGACCAATATGCTACAAGCTTCAGTTGCATCGATAACACTTCCTGACGAATCTACTTTACGACAGTTGCATCAACAAATACATCGATTAGTCACCGCACTACACTCTTGGGCATTACTACACTTTCACACACGCGTTATCGTTACTACCTGCGCGACTGCTTTAGATGCTCGTTTGCAATCACGGTTCTTTAGCTATGTTTTAATTGACGAAGGTGCCAGCGCAACCGTGCTTGATTTTCTGGCAGCAGCACCCAAATTGCACCCCACGCATGCTAAACAGCTTATCTCTTTCGGCGATCGAGCGCAACTACCTCCTTTTTGCACAGGTCTCAATCTGAGCGGTCACTTGTTCTCGCTGTCACCTCATGTAACTCTGGAAGATAAACACACACTTCCAATCTTTCGCCTAACCCGAAGCTTTCGTTTACATCCCGATCTGCTTATTTTTCCTAATCAATGTTTTTATGACAGCATGCTTACATCTGCAGTCCTTCCTGAACAGCGTCAACTCTTATTAGATCGTTTCCCTTTTCCTCTGCGCAACACCCCAGTTGTTTTTGTTTCCCTTCATTCCGTCGATGAAATTGCAATTGGATTTTCACGTATAAACCGCAGTGAAATTTCAGCTATCACCTCTATTTTTAAATTTCTCACCAGCGTCAGCAACGTTGATGCCTCTGAAATTTCAATTTATACATTTTATTCTGCGCAGCGCACTGCTATCGCACAACAACTTCATTCAGAAATCGGACCTGCCGCCGCCGCTCGTGTTGCTGTCTTAGATGCAGCGCAGGGCGCCGAGATATCTGTCGGCATAATTAGCTGTGTGCGTGCATCAGCTGATGATCATGAAAACGGAATAGGGTTTTTAGCCTCACCTAACCGTCTTAATGTGGCATTAACGCGTGCTAAACACGGACTCATTCTATGCGGTCAGGCAGAAACGCTTGCCTCCGACCCTCTCTGGGCCTCTCTCTTGCTCCACTATGCAGAACTAAATTTAGTGCAGCCAGATTTTCATACATTTATTCAGCCACTTGCACAAAAACCCCCTGACCAGTGGTACGATTCAACTGGCTGGCTCCATAGTTTAGGCTCTGGACTTTCATTTGAATTATAACATCTTTTTGTTCTTTTATGTCTATTATGTATGTATGCCTTGTCATTTAACATTTCTTTTGCTCTATTTGTTTCTTTTTCTGTTATACTTATTGTGTTTAGGGCCATACCATAGGCCAGCTTCTCATCACCTTGGAACAAGAGCTGACAGAGCCTCCGGTACGTAACAAGCGGTTCAAACTGCCAGAAGTAGCAGAAGACCCTCAGCTATTCCCATTTCGCGCCTATCGCACATATAAGATTGGGGACCGAACCTTCTCAACCCCAGTTGGTGTAAAGTACGAAAGAATTCAGCTGTCTCTCAATCTGCTGAGAGCAATCCAGAAGGCCGAATACTTGCCATTCGAAGCCATGGCGACCATCCTGATGCACAAAATCACTACACCTGTAATGTCTTCAATCATCATATTGTATTGTCGACGGTTTTCCTGTGTCCCAACCAGCTTACCGACCCTGAAAAAGATTTTCGGCGAGCAGTCTTTTGAGAACTATAGGGCTGGGATAGAGGACATTGAACGGGAACGGTCATTATCTAGAGTTTTGAAGCCAACCTACGAGGACCTGACCGACCCGGACTGTTTGTCACGTCTCTATTGTACAATAGGTCCCATTTGTCCTCTCACGCAGTCCGCTCTTCAGTTGCTGCATGATCCTGAAGGCCACCTACGCACAATCTTCTTTCAGCAGCGTCTAAAAAGGCAGATGGGAAAATACACAAAAATAGCCCCCACCCATCCCTCGACAAAGGCGCCTCCTACAACTAACGAAACAACTGTTCCTCCAGCTTCGACAAGTCAACCGTTCGTTTCTGCCCCTCAAGCTTCAACCAATCAGCCGTTCGTTTCTGTTCCTCCAGCTTCAACCAATCAACCGTTCGTTTCTGTTCCTCCAGCTTCGACCAGTCAACCGTTTGTCTTTCCTTCTGCTGAGATGCAATCGGCATTCACGCCGGTTGTCGGCACTTCAACAACTACGGCTCCTCAGTCGGCTTTTCGAAACATCTTGCCAAAACCTACAGCTCACTTGTATTCTAGCCCTACGTTCAACCCCGTGACGTTTCAGGGACTTCCCACCACTCCTTCGCTCTTCCGTGCCGGCCTGGTTGTGACTCCATTTGGGATATCACCAGCGGTATCAAGTTCCTCGACCGTCGGCAACCCGTCCATAAACTACCCGTAAACAGAAACAAATAGCCAGCTCAGTAAGGCACGAACTTGTGGCTATGTTTCCCTTTACGCAGAGGCCATGTTTCTTTATGTTCCTTGTGATTTTGTTTATTTTGATTTGCGTTCTAACCTGTATTATGTGTTCTTTTCATATTTATTTTTTATTTAATCAGCGATATTTGGTTGTTCAGATGTTAAAGCGCTGTCATGCATTCTGTGCATGTACCTGAGGTTACCGCTGCATATTCTGTTGTATATAGTATTGGTCGATTGTATTTTAGTTATCTTGGCTCTTATCTTCGCCTCCACTCTCAAATAAGAATTCTGTCTCAGAAAGATGGCATTGGATTCAATCATCTCACGCTACCGTAGTACATGCTCAGAGACTTCTTCCAGAACCGAATCCTTTCAATCCACTGACCATTCGCCAAAATCGTAAGCTCACTAATCTCCAAGCTCAGTGGACCTTAGAACTTGATCATGTGCCCGCAGACTCTAGCCTAACCATTGGTATTACAACGCCAGGGGCGAAAATGATTTCTTGTTTGGCGGCCAATTGGCAAAAGCACGACCTCTTTTTTATTGGTTTAGACACAAATGGCATCTTATGGTCTGATCACAGTTGGCGTTACTTTACTGAACCCTGGGGAAATTTCAAAACTAAATTTACTTTCTATTTCGATGGTGCTTTTGGTACAATTTCCATTTGGAAAAATCAGCAATTTTTGGGAGTAGCCGCACATGACCTATTTAAATACAATCTTTATCCCGCGATATCTTCAGATTCGCACATTAATACAATTGCTGTAACACAAACCTTTTCAAAAATCCCCTCTCTGAAAGATCTCAGTGCAGCTACCATTGTTTACTTGGCAAATTTTCCAAACTATTTGACTTTTGATCTCATTGATTCATTTTTAAGTAAGTTAAATTTACCGCAACCCCTACTGATTTTTCTCAGAAACTGCATTCGCTATCGCCTTAGTTATAATGGGCCATATCAATCTCACGCTCTGATGGCTCCAGACCGACCAAAGCCATCTACTAAAACAGTATTTCATGTTCCTATTGTACGAATAGACGCTTTGATTTTTGAATAATCCAAAAAAAAAAAAAAAAAAAAAAAAAAACTACCTTAGGCCCCGCCGAACTGTTTAAACGTTTAAGCTTTTTGCACGGTTCAAACGCAGCCCCGTTTTTTTTTATTTGCTTTCTGTAAAGCAAGTCAATATAACTATACTTTTTGTGTGTATCTTTTATACAATGTTTAGTCTTCTTATTTAGTTTAGTTCATATGCCTACCAAGTACACCGTATACATATGTCTTCTTGTATTTCTTTAATCGCTCTATAGGTTGTGAGTGTGTCTATATTTTACTTATTATATACATGCTATTTGTTTGAATCATTTATTTTTGAATACACTATTTGCTCGGCTCAGAATCGGACTCAAGTCACTCCTTCAAAGTCAAATGCATGATTATAGCAGCACCCCCATTATCTTTGTACATACTATTCTCACCAGCACTATTGCGCTTCACACTGCATCGTATCGCGTATGACACCCCTGCATTTTCAACCAAAATTTACTGTATTTGTATATACGAATTTAAGTCACCATAGAGTATCACAACCCCATATGCCTTGAGCAACCCTTCTTGCACGACATTCATTACTGTTTAACTAACCATACAGTATCACCATAACCACATATGCCTTGAGCAATCCTTCTTGTACGACACTCATTATTAATTTTCTACAGCTACACAGCTGGGCCATCATGTGCCAGCGAGGCTAGTGGTATGTCTTAAGCTGATATTAATTGCTAAGGCACGCCTCTCGCCATCGCTGTCTCGTGTTTTACAACAAAATTTTTTTGGTAAGCTTAATATTTACGATTTTGCATGTTTCTAAACCTATCTTTCTGCTATATAACAGCTGCATTTTTTTAGCATCCCCCCCAAAAAAAAATGACACGATTCCTTCTCTGATATAACAACCACTAAAATCTACTCTCTATTCAATCATACTGTTGCCTTTGAGACTTTGGACAATCACTTATGTATCCAAAATCTCATTTTAGTGTTTCTGCTTTCCAACAACCCCTGTTTTCCACCTGTTTTCGTGTCATTAAGTAAGTTTACACCTACAATTGCTTTGACTGCAGCCTCACTTATGCTTTACATAAACTGTTTCACGGATGTACAAAACTAGTGGCCGTGTTTTTATGCTAAGCCGAGGACGGCTTATTTTTGGAAGAAAGGAGATGTCATAGCCCTACGTGGCCGTGTTTTTAAAATTAATACATAAGCCTCAGCCCACAGAGGTCGGCTCATGCCGTTGACGCAGGCGCCATGACTCAGAGTGCGCTCCGGTGTCGAGGCAGCGGAGTAATTCAATCGAAACGCGGCCAGCTAAAAGGGACCGGACAAAATCTGTGAAAATCAGCCAATCAAAATTAGTCGACACTGATTTGGCGGTCGTTTGGAGAACAATATTAGCAAAAAAGTTAAAGGGCGCTGAGCGGTGACGCAGATAGCCACCTATATAAGCAGGCCGTAAATCAGTCAATTGGTCAGAGCCACTCTGTCTTTAAGAAGCTACTTGACTGTTTTGATACGCCGCTGCTCCCGCGCTGTTATAAGACGATCGTGGCCCGCCCCTCCGACCACCGCCACCAACCACCGGTCGGAGTCCATCTGCGCAACATCTCCCACGCGTGGCACGTCACTCTCATCACCACAACCGACCACAGCTCGAGTTCATCTGCACAACCTCCTACTGTGTTGTCACGACCATCCATCCTGTTGCCACGCAGTAAGTCCTTCACCCCCTTTACAATTCACAAGGCTTCATAATCGAGATAGCCAATTCTCCTGGTGTCATCTTAATTGCTTCCACAGGTTTGTAGACCTTATTTACTGTATGTGAGCGCCCACCCATTCCTCCATAGCCCGCTTTGTTGAGCACGCTTGCCCGCTTTCATACCCTTCTCCAGTGACCTATATTGACTGACTAGTCCCTGTTCTGATTAGAACAGTTGATTGCATATTACGTAGTGTACTTAACGCTTTAAAGGTCACAACCCGTGTATGTATGTAGGTGTGCCGTTATCCGAGTATACATACTACCGTACTTCCCTCACACTCGCCACACCCTCACACATCTCTTATACTTACACTTATAGGTTCGCATACATACAGTAGTCCACACACCTACATATACATATATATATATATATATATATACATATTACACGACAGTTGACTCAAAGCCTCAGAATGGTGTTGCAGAACGAATGAACAGAACTTTAGTTGAGAAATCCCGTGCCATGTTACAAGCAGCAAACATAGAATCGGAGTTTTGGGCAGAGGCAATCCTGAATGCTGCATATGTACGAAATCGAAGTCCAACTACATCACTGGATAACAAGACCCCTTATGAGGCTTGGTGGGGCAAGAAACCTTCTGTTCAACATCTTCGAATTTTTGGTTGTACTGCATATGCCCACATTCCTCGTCGCAAGATGGATAAAAAGATAGACAAGTGTCTATTCATGGGCTATTCAACCTGTTCAAAGGCGTATCGACTCTGGTCTATTGAGAAGCAAGATGTAATTATTCGACGTGATGTCACATTTGATGAATCAACTATTGGTCGAGAAGGAGAGGATATACAGAAGGAGAAACTGGAAGAATCAAAGAAGCGACCAACAGTTGAAACTGTGACAGTGGAGATAGAAGATACTCATGAAGAAGAGGCCAATACGCCAGAACAAGTCTGCTCAGACAATGGTGAAGATGAAAACTCAGATGAACAAGAAGAACCCCCAGACAGCGATGAAGGGACTACAGGCTCAGAAGGAGAACCCGAACCAATCAAAAGGAACCCAACTCGAATCAGGAAGCCACCAGATTGGTATGGTGATTGGGTGTTCAAGGCAGATGAAGAAGTTTATGAGCCAAGGAACTGGCAAGATGCCATGAAAACGGAACAAGCCCAAGAATGGAGGAAAGCTGCTCAATCGGAGTACAATTCACTTATGGAGCATAATACATGGGAACTCGTGGCACTACCAAAGAACAAAAAGTGCGTTGGAGGAAAATGGGTGTTTCGTGCCAAACATGATGAATTCGGAAACATTTCAAAGTACAAGGCTCGTTTTGTGGCACAAGGTTTTACTCAAGTTTATGGACAAGACTACAGTCAAATTTTTTCGCCAGTGGTTCGATGGGAGTCTGTGAGAGCGCTTATGAGTATGGCTGTTCAATATGGAATGAAAATTCATCAGATGGATGTTGAGACAGCTTTTCTGAATGGTTATTTACAAGAAGAAATTTATATGAGACAGCCAGAAGGTTTTATCAAGTCTGGGCAAGATAATCTGGTCTGTCGTTTGAAACGTTCTCTCTATGGACTCAAGCAATCGCCTAGATGCTGGAATCAGATCTTACATGAAAAGCTAAAGGAAATGGAGTTCACACAGTCTCAGTCCGATCCTTGTATCTATATTGGTAAAATGGACAATAAATTTGTGTTTCTTCCCGTTTGTGTAGACGATATAATTGTGGCTGCCAAAAGTGAACAAATTGTGAACAAAGCTAAGAAGATATTTGCTACTAAGTTCAAGGTCAAAGACATGGGGCCAGTCCATTATTTTTTGGGAGTTCAAGTGAAACAGATGTCAGATGGTTCAGTCTGGTTAGGACAAGAAAAGTATGTCGACAACATTCTAAAGAAGTTTAAGATGCATGAAGCCAATCCTGTGTCAACTCCTATGGAAGCAAACGCTAAGCCGCTCAAGGCCTCTGACAACAGCACTCTATTTGATTCAAAGATATACCAGTCTGCCATTGGAAGTTTGCTGTATTTGGCCATTGCTACTCGACCAGATATTAGTCAAGCCGTCTCTAAACTGGCTCAGTATTGCTCCAAGCCTACAGTACAGCACTGGCAGATGCTGAAGCGAATTTTGCGTTATCTGAGAGGTACAAAGAATCTAGGTCTCTATTACACTCTCTCAGCTAGCGGTCCAGCGTTGACTGCTTACTCAGATTCTGACTATGCTGGAGACTTAGATGACAGGAAATCGACGTCTGGATATGTATTTCTGAAAAATGGTGCACTGATTAGTTGGAGAAGCAAGAAGCAAACGGTGATTGCGCAATCGACAGCAGAAGCCGAATATGTAGCGCTTTTCTACACGACACAAGAATGCATTTGGCTGCGTCGGTTGTTAGATGAACTCAGAGACAAGCTGGACAAACCAACTACAGTGTTTGAGGACAACAAAGCTGCTATTCAAATCACCTCTGATTCTGTTGGTCACCCGAAAACTAAGCACATAGCCACAAAGTTTCATTTCACTCGTGATCAAATTCTGAATGGGGTGATCCGAATTGTATGCATCATCAGCACCTGGTGCTTCCCTGCAACAACAGACACCTTCAGTACTTGATCATGAGGCCATAAGTTATAGGAGTGAGACGGTTGTGTAGAAGTTCCCTGAGCAGGTTTCGGTGACACCAGAGAACCCTGTGAGGTAGGAAGTCGTCGATCTGCTGCAGTAGCAACACCCTGGTGATAGACCTTCAGTCGGTTCATGTGTACCCGAATGGACGGTCCTTGCGACAGATCAACCCGACGAATGTCAACATTAGGAGCGGTGATAGCCACTACAGTGTACGGCCCAACCCAACGCTTCGAAAGCTTCTTAGAACACCCTACTGGCACTGCTGGATTAAACAACAACACCTGATCACCAATCTGGAAGGTAGGTACATTGGCTCTGAGATCATATAGACGTTTCTGCTTAACTTGCGCCACTGCAGTATTTCCCCAAACGACGGCCCACACCGTGGACAGACGCGTCAGTAATTCCGCCAAATAGTCAGGATCATCTACATATGAAAAGGACGTCAAGCGCATCCCCTCCATGGGCTCAATCGCCTCAGCAGGCACCAAAGATGGGCAAATGACACAAAGCGTAGCCCCGCTGTCAACAAGCGCCATCACCTTCTGGCCTGCAATTGTAATGTGTACGCGACACACAAACCGAGAAAACCCAGGATTTTGGGCTAACATAGACACCTGATGTGGTTCCCACCTTTTTGGAGACATTAACCCCAGAATGGGAGACGATAATGAAGTGGTTTCCAGGGCAACCCCAGTAGTACTACCCTGTGTAGTAGGCTCACCTGAGGCAAGAACATCACCCCACATGGGCAGCTCAGATACTGGTATGTTCTGCTGACACTGAGAAAAATGGTACTTGACGACCCAGAAACACATGACACCAACACCAGCCACGGTCAGAACTAAAAACAGTAGATTAATAACCCATCGAATTGGTCCTTTCAACAGTCCAGAGGCTAAATTGCTAACTCCCTCGCCGGTGCCTATCAAAATATGACCCACCGCATGGCCATACCTATCTAACGTGGCACCTACACCTTCACCAACGGCAGCAATCGTGTTATAGAAGACCAAAGGATTTAAAGACAGAGCAGCAGTGTAATTAACTAAGTGGGCCAACTGCTGTTCCAACCTCCAAGTACGCCATTGCTGATTATGCATGGAAATAAGCGGTGAAATCACCCCTGACAAACGGTCATGCATGATGGCTGGAGCTGAGAACACAAACCCCACCCAATATGTGGTCCAGGAAAGTTCAATAGGGATTTGCTCCACGTGAACAACACCGTTAAGGTTTTCCCAAGTCCTACTTTTGGTTTTAACAATAGAAAGAACCCTGAACAAGGTACAGTGCAGGGCTGTTTGTTTTCCGGAAAAAAACTCAAGCCGGTTTTTTTCCGGTTTTTTTCCTGTTTTTTTCCGGTTTTTTTCCAAAAGTTATTTTCCGAGATGACAGAAAAAAATTTTTAACAATCGCTTTTTGTTGCAGAATTCAACGAAATAGCGTGAGTCTTATTACAAAATGCACTAATTTCATGTTTTAGAGTAGCAATTTGATTTTAAAACACCAAAAATACAATAATAAAAGTTGCCTGAAAATGGTACCAATATTTTTGCGAAAAACAGCTAAGTTATGCCATGGAAATGCTTGTAAGGCTTCTATTAACGTAAATTCAAAGCATTGGAAGCGAATTTAACCAGTTATTGTGCCTATTTCCTTTAAAAACTTACTTGAGTTTTTTTCCGCATTTTAGTTTTTTTCCGAGCCCCTAGGAAAAAAACCGGTTTTTTTCCGGAAAAAAACGAAAAAAACCGAGGAAAAAAACCGACCCAACAGCCCTGGTACAGTGGGAGAATGGTCAATTAAATCTGTAGAACCAGGTGCTACAAACCATAATTCACCTTTAGTCCAAACAGGTAAATACTGGTAACATTTATTCTTGACTTTATGGTCCCAGTAGGTGGTCTTAGGCCGAACGCGTTGACAGCTAGAGATTAACAACACCTCTCCGGAAAACGCCGCATGTATATCAGACCGCTGTAGTAAAGCACATGCACCCAGCGTGGCATCAACGCGTAATAGCTGATGAATCATAAACAGCTGACGACTAGCTAATTGGCATAAAGTCAACCACACGCTACGAAATCGCGCCATTTCAAGGCTGTCTATTTTGCTCAATAAGAATTCTAGTTTTGCATTAACAGGGTCTGTGGCAGAATCATAATTAACCCCAGTAAAATTATCAGTTTGGTCAGGCACTGAGCGTTTATGTATGACCTCAGATTGCCAAGAAATGGGCATACAGGACAAAAAGGTCACAAATGTCCCACCTTGACGCCCTAGCAGTTATCGGCTTATCTCTGAGCACCCACAGACGCACTGAGGCAAATGACACTTGTTGCTCTGCAGGTGGACTACACATAATCTCTTTTGGCACAGCTAGTGCATATCCATGGCCAGACCGGCCACATAAATAGAATACTGGACTTACAGACGTCAGTGTCGAACAGCAGACAGCAAGAAATGCAGCCATGAACATCCAGAATATGTCCAGCAGTCGCAATGAGGGAGACTCCAGCCGCAAGTATCGAATGCTCTGCATACCCGACGGCGGCGGCGGCAGTCCCGGTCCCGGTCCTCCACCAAACAGTCCACCACCACGCCCACGGCCACGACCCCCTCGGGGCGGTCCTCTGGGTCCCATGTTGTTATGTCTGGCGTCTCTTTGCGCTCGCCGTGCAGGGCAGTCCCGAGCAGTGTGGTCTGGAGCGTAGCAGATGAAGCATGCACCCGGCGGAGCCAAGCTGTTCACGCGTGATCGCTCATAGTTTTCCCAATTGGTTGGTGCTCATCCTCACGCGTGATCGCTCATAGTTTTCCCAATTGGTTGGTGCTCATCCTCGGCCTCGCCCATATGACTGGTGAAAACCTCCCGCACTCAGAGCTGGTGGATGGTACGCCATTGGCTGTGCCTGCACCCATGCATTGGTACGATTTTTGGAGGCCCAATTCCTGGAAGGCACTTGACCGGGGTATGTAGTGGAGAGCCCGTTAAAGAAAACTTGCCGTAAATATGTGGTATCTGGGGTCCCACTCTGGGGTACTATGTGGCTAGGCTGCTATTTATGAAAGTGGTTGCCAGAGGCAGGCCTATTCCCACTCGCGACCCAATTGTTTGTGTTGATTAAGTTCCCTGAACAGTACAGGCTGTGCTAGCCAGCTGTAGCTGAAATAGACTGCATACCCAAAGATAGAGTCTGGCAACCTGATTTAGGGAACTTGGTACTGGAACTGCGAGAGGCGATTGCCATGCTGGGACGTCAGATCACTGCGTTGGGTGACCGCTTGGAGCAGGTCGAAAACCTGTTGCGTGACCAACCAACAGAGGTGGACAGTCAAGACAGTCAGTGTCAGGAACCGGACAGTCAGCCGGGTGTTGGGGACTGCTCGCGACTGCCCTGCACGGCGAGCACAGAGACGCCAGACATAACAACATGGGACCCAGAGGACCGCCCAGAGGGGGTCGTGGCCGTGGGCGTGGTGGTGGACTGTTTGGTGGAGGACCGGGACCGGGACTGCCGCCGCCGCCGTCGGGTATGCAGAGCATTCGATACTTGCGGCTGGAGTCTCCCTCATTGCGACTGCTGGACATATTCTGGATGTTCATGGCTGCATTTCTTGCTGTCTGCTGTTCGACACTGACGTCTGTAAGTCCAGTATTCTATTTATGTGGCCGGTCTGGCCATGGATATGCACTAGCTGTGCCAAAAGAGATTATGTGTAGTCCACCTGCAGAGCAACAAGTGTCGTTTGCCTCAGTGCGTCTGTGGGTGCGCAGAGATAAGCCGATAACTGCTAGGGCGTCAAGGTGGGACATTTGTGACCTTTTTGTCCGGTATGCCCATTTCTTGGCAATCTGGGGTCATACATAAACGCTCAGTGCCTGACCAAACTGATAATTTTACTGGGGTTAATTATGATTCTGCCATAGACCCTGTTAATGCAAAACTAGAATTCTTATTGAGCAAAATAGACAGCCTTGAAATGGCGCGATTTTGTAGCGTGTGGTTGACTTTATGCCAATTAGCTAGTCGTCAGCTGTTTATGATTCATCAGCTATTACGCGTTGATGCCACGCTGGGTGCATGTGCTTTACTACAGCGGTCTGATATACATGCGGCGTTTTCCGGAGAGGTGTTGTTAATCTCTAGCTGTCAACGCGTTTGGCCTAAGACCACCTACTGGGACCATAAAGTCAAGAATAAATGTTACCAGTATTTACCTGTTTGGACTAAGGGTGAATTATGGTTTGTAGCACCTGGTTCTACAGATTTAATTGACCATTCTCCCACTGTACCTTGTAGTCACAGGGTTCTTTCTATTGTTAAAACCAAAAGTGGGACTTGGAAAAACCTTAACGGTGTTGTTCATGTGGAGCAAATCCCTATTGAACTTTCCTGGACCACACATTGGGTGGGGTTTGTGTTCTCAGCTCCAGCCATTATGCATGACCGTTTGTCGGGGGTGATTTCACCGCTTATTTCCATGCATAATCAGCAATGGCGTACTTGTAGGTTGGAACAGCAGTTGGCCCACTTAGTTAATTACACTGCTGCTCTGTCTTTAAATCCTTCGGTCTTCTATAACACGATTGCTGCCATTGGTGAAGGTGTAGGTGCCACGTTAGATGGGTATGGCCGTGCGGTGGAACATATTTTGATAGGCACTGGCGAGGGAGTTAGCAATTTAGCCTCTGCACTGTTGAAAGGACCAATTCAATGGGTTATTAATCTACTGTTTTTAGTTCTGACCGTGGCTGGTGTTGGTGTCGTGTGTTTCTGGGTCGTCAAGTACCGTTTTTCTCGGTGTCAGCAGAACATACCAGTATCTGAGCCGCCCATGCGGGGTGATGTTCTTGCCTCAGGTGAGCCTACTACTCAGGGTAGTACTACTGGGGTTGCCCTGGAAACCACTTCATTATCGTCTCCCATTCTGGGGTTAATGTCTCCAAAAAGGTGGGAACCACATCAGGTGTCTATGTTAGCCCAAAATCCTGGGTTTTCTCGGTTTGTGTGTCGCGTACACATTACAATTGCAGGCCAGAAGGCGATGGCGCTTGTTGACAGCGGGGCTACGCTTTGTGTCATTTGCCCATCTTTGGTGCCTGCTGAGGCGATTGAGCCCATGGAGGGGATGCGCTTGACGTCCTTTTCGGGACATCGCGTGCCAATTCAGTGTGGTGCACAGTTGGATGTTACCTTGGGCCATAACATGGTGTCTGCTCATCCATTCGTGATTGGGCCAGTGGACGAGTTTGATGCTGTGTTGGTAACAGATCTGTTGGCTCGCATCGGTTTCGTGGGATTTGACTTTCATGACCGTTGTTTGCTGCTGGATGGCGTCTCCATTCCGTTCATCACTGGCGCGACTGCTGTACCTGTAGTAACGAGAGTGTCAACAAATGTGGACTTGACTGCCAGAACTGAGAGTGGAGTTGCACTTGATGTACATTTACCGGAAGGTACTGTGATTTTGTTTGATCCTTTTCGGGTTTCCTTGGCGAACTTAGGGTTACAAGCAGCTCCCATTATTTCTCCTGTCTTTGCCGAGGGTGCTAACACATACATTATTGTGCGGGTGGCTAATCTCTAAGTATTCTATGTAGAAACGGATGCCAGTAAAGTGGGTATTGCTGGGGTACTTGCACAAGACCACGATGGTGTTTTACTACCTATTGCTTTTGCATCCAGGGTTTTGCAAAAGGCTGAGCAGAAACTAAAAGTGGTTGAGTTGGAATGCCTTGCGGTGTACTATGCAGTCAAACAATTTCGTTTTTATGTACATCAGCATCGAGTCATTGTTCTTACCGACCATGTTACTTTGAAGTGGCTGATGTCAGCGAACCATACCTCTGATAAGGTGACTCGTTGGGCTTTGTATTTACAGGACATGGATATTGAAATTCGCTATAAACCGGGTCGGCAAAACATCGTTGCAGATGCGTTATCGCGTATTCAATGGCCTGACAAAGGGGATCATGTTCACAGTGTGGGAGTTACTGATGCAGTGGATGACGACATAGTAAAAACTGCTCAAGAGCGTGATTCTAGTCTTCAGCCGTTGCATAACTACCTGACTGATGGTGAACTGCCTAATGAGGGGAAAACAGCACAATCAGTAGTTGCCCATAGTTTTTCTTACTGTTTAATAGATGGTGTTCAGTATCGTATTGACCCACGGCAACATAATATCACACTTATGGTGATGCCGCATGAGTTGCGTTCACAGGCATTGGCCGCCTGCCATGACAGTCCGTTTGCGGGTCATTCTGGCGTTTGTGGAACCTTTAATAGGGTCGCTGAGCGTTTCTTTTGGCGCGGTATGTATGTAGATGTCTACAAATGGGTTGCTAATTGCCCAGAGTGTCAAAGGCGTAAAGCTCCTGTGAAATCCGTTTGCGCTCCATTACAATCCATTGCAGTGGGTCACCTCCCTTGGGAATTAGCTTCAGCTGATATGTTAGGACCGTTACCAACTACCTACGGAGGGAATAAGTACATTATTGTGTTCTGTGACTACCTAACTAAATGGGTTGAAGCCTATCCGCTACAGGATATGACGACTGTCACCATCGCTAAAGCCTTTGTGGCGTGTGTGGTCACCACATAGACATGGTTGCCCTCAGCGTTTGCTAACTGATTGCGGTACACAGTTCACATCTCAGATGTTTAAGCATAATCTTTGCCAATTATTTGGGATTGTTAAGCTTGAGACTACACCTTACCATCCTCAGTGTAATGGGTTGGTAGAGCGTTGGAACCAAACGGTGTTAAATGCAGTACAACTCACGTATAGAATACCAAAATTCGTGAGATGGCCGATCTCACAAATGTCACGAACGCAATAAATTGGGCCACAAATGCTCACAAACGGCCTGTTTGATTGTAACATTATCCTTCTCTGAGGTCTGGCGTATCAGCTGACATGTCAATCGGCTTAGGTCAGAAGTCGGCCAGCCAATAAATGGTATCCCTAGCCTACCTATGCCAGTGCTCTAATGTGGCGTTATGGAGCCTTTTGCTTTGGCTTTGCTTGCTCCATTGTTGCTGATTTCTGTTGTGCGGTTAGGCAAATATTTTTCTGCTTTACTGCGCGCCAAGATATGGACATTACACTCAGTTGCATTGCAATTTTCAGTTGTACTCCAGTTACTGCTGTAGAGCATGCCGCTACTCCTCATGAAATGGTTGTAGTACAGGGCAAAATCAAAAGCAAATTGAAGCGTTCAGACGAAGAACGTTTGGCACAATTTATTTCAGGCTGGCCTAAAACTTTGAACGCGTTTTTCTCGTTTCATCTTTTTATGGAGTGAGGCATTTCTTCGCCTGAACGCTTCAATTGCGTTCCAGTGTAGACTGTAACTGGCGTTGGCGTCAGCGCTTTTGCCAAATGCCCTCTGGCTCAGACTAGGCAAAGCTAGCTGGCTTTTCCAAAAGCACCGGGTCAGGTATAGCTTACGTTTGTGAGCGGCAATCTGCTTTTGTAACTTGTTTGCGTTAGAATAGAACCGATATTTGTGTACATAAAATGTGGTTTTCAACTTGATTATAAACGCTTTTTATGCATCGAATTGTAGTACTGGAGTTGTCTAAAGCAGGGCGATAGGCCGTGTTGTTCCGTCCAGTAAGTTGACCCAGCACAGATGGCCTATTGATTGCATAATTAGCGCCGGTCCAAGGTCACGAACGCTCACAAATCTCACGTATAGCCGGCTAGAGGCCACGAATACAAGGCGGCCCAGTAGCTGGCACACCCACTATTACACTGTTGGCCACAAATTCTCACAAATTCGCCCTTTATAAAGATAGGAGGTCTGACAAATGGATTTCGGCCTCTCACGAATTTTGGTATTCTATACGTGAGTTGTACTGTATGCTCTCCATGTACTGTAGTTCTAGCCAACGTGATTGGGATGAAGGACTAAATTGTGTGTTGTTTGCCTACCGCACTAGCGTTCAGGAGAGTACTAAACTTAGCCCATACTTTGCGCTTTATGGCCATGAGCCGGCTTTACCTATTGACAGGGCGCTAAACTATAAACCTAGTCCGTATGTAGATGATCCTGACTATTTGGCGGAATTACTGACGCGTCTGTCCACGGCGTGGGCCGTTGTTCGGGGAAATACTGCAGTGGCGCAAGTTAAGCAGAAACGTCTACATGATCTCAGAGCCAATGTACCTACCTTCCAGATTGGTGATCAGGTGTTGTTGTTTAATCCAGCAGTGCCACTAGGGTGTTCTAAGAAGCTTTCGAAGCATTCGGTTGGGCCGTACACTGTAGTGGCTATCACCGCTCCTAATGTTGACATTCGTCGGGTTGATCTGTCGCAAGGACCGTCCATTCGGGTACACATGAACCGACTGAAGGTCTATCACCAGGGTGTTGCTACTGCAGCAGATCGACGACTTCCTACCTCACAGGGTTCTCTGGTGTCACCGAAACCTGCTCAGGGAACTCCTACACAACCGTCTCACTCCTATAACTTATGGCCTCGTGATCAAGTACTGAAGGTGTCTGTTGTTGCAGAGAAGCACCAGGTGCTGATGATGCATACGATTTGGATCACCCCATTCAGAATTTGATCACGAGTGAAATGAAACTTTGTGGCTATGTGCTTAGTCACCTGTTGAGAGAGAAGGGTATAACTGGTGGATTGGCGATGATTTTTACACGTCATCAAGAGGCAGACATTACCTACATGAACCGGCATACAACCGCTAAAACCGCATTTGTTTAGAGTTTAGATACAAAAACAGTCAGTATTTGGCGGCATTGGCTTCGGAGATGCCCGTCGGACCATACCTGATATGCAGAAAAGAAAGATCGTTCGCACCGGAGCTCATGGGTGAAAAACGCGCTACTACCGCTATTCAGTGGTTGGACTGGGAGGCGGAGTGCAGTGGTTGGTACATTAGACATAAGCTAAATGGAGGTGAACCGGTCTTCTACCATGGCAGGCAGATGTGTCCGGATGGTTATTCGGCAGAGATGGATACTATCTACGAGTACGATGGTGGTCACACACACAGTTGTACCAGTTCCGAATGTCCAGTGAGTCGGTTGAAGGATGAGGAGATCAGTCTGGTGACAGGTAAAAACTATGGAACAATGAAAGCTGAAACCAAGAAGAGAAATGAAGTCTGGGAGAGCAATCACAATCGTCTGGTGGTGATGAGAGAGTGTGATTTTAAACAATTGCTCGGCACTCACATTCAACTGAAACAGTTCGTCCGAGATTGGTTGGATGTTAGGACCGCAACGGTTCGGTGCGAACACGCGAACACTGTCAGAAATGGAGATAATCCATCTGATTCAAAACGGCGGCATTTTTGGATTCGCGCTGGTCGATGTAGAATGTGATCCAACGCATCCGAACTATGAAAAACTGAAACTCTTTCCACCGATCATTCGACACATCAACATAAACAGATGAATGGTACCCGACGAAATAGCCGAGATGGGTGAAGCTACGGAATCGATATGGCTAAAAAACCGCGAAAAAACTTGGTAGCTTGTATGACTGGAAAAGAAGTGCTGATGTACACTCCGCTGTTGCGCTACATATGCCAGATCGGGGTGCATATCGTGGTGGTGCACAGAGTGATCCAGTTTCAAGGCCATCACTTTCCATTCAAAGCATTCGAAACGGAAATAGCAGAGATGAGATGAGAGGGCGATCGAGAAAAGAACACTATCGCGAGCAATATCGCAAAAGATATGGGCGCTAGCGCATGGGGAAAATTCGCTTACAACCCCGAAAAACGAAGCGAACATCGTATCGTCGACTCCGATCGGTTAGAACTGCTAGTAAATGGACCGAACTACAAAAGCCATCTGGAGCTGGGAGAAGAGTTCGCTGAAGTACAACTGCAGCCGAAAGTGTACAAATTCGATATGCCCATACAGATCGCAGTGGCTGTGTTCGGAGCGGCAAAGCTTGACATCCTATGGTTCATACACAGTTTTCTGCTCAAGTACTTTGACACAGACAAGCTAACGATCTGCGCCACCGACACCGACAGCATTCTGGTGAGTTGGGCTAGCGAAGAGCCGGAACGTGATCTGGTACTTCCTCATCTGCGCCAACAATATGAGCGAGAAAAGTATAAATTCGTGGTTGATGAGTGGACAGCGGAGGCGAAAGCCTACTCCAAACGTACCCCAGGTTTATTCAAAACAGAAAAGAAAGCGAAAGCTTTCATAGGTCTATTGGCTAATTGCTACATCATGGCCGATGAGACGGGAAATATGGTCAAGCACGCCGCCAAAGGCGTTTCGGTTAGAATGAACAAAAACATTCTGCGCTATGAAGTATTCAAATGAGTGCTCTATGAAGGCGAGCCAGTCGAGTGTACAAACAGGTCTTTCCGTAACGCACACGAAAACTTCCGTCTTTACGACCAGCAGTCGACGCACGGGACTACAACCATTTTATGTTAAACGTAAACTGCTGCCACCGGATTTTGTATTTAGTGAACCGCTAGATGAAGAGTTAGATCATGAAATCATGATCATGAAAAATGGTATCATTCTTGTGAAAACATTATTCGACATTCAGTTAACAGATCGTTTTTGTTCAACACTTCATCATAGTCAGTGGCTCGAATAGTTTGCTGCAATTCGTTTTTCCACTCGGTCTCTTCATCGAACTTGGCATAGCAATCGTTTGCATGAACAAATTCTATTTCTTCTTCAGCTTTTTTCAATTCGAGCACAACGATATCCCACCATCATCTCATGACCAACCACTGTTCTTCCATTTCAGCCATTTTTAAATGAGATGTCGCTCCACATTGTTCAAAGGCTTGAACCATAGTGGTGGGACAGTCGCATCGGTGCAGCAGTAGATAGTCTCGCCTATACTCCTCCTCCCATCGATCGGGTACGGATAGGTTACAAGTTGTGTTTCTTACTTCCGGCGATTTTTTCCTAGTTCGGCCGGAAATTGTGTGCACCACCGCAATAGCCATAGGTACAGTCTTAGTACATTACGGTGACATTAGAAATGTCACCAATTCTATTTTAGATAAGAACAGAGAAATTAATTACTGGTATAGCGCTTGGAGAAGTGTACACTTTAGGAAATTCTATTAACGTTTAGTTGATTAGGTCGTCCATAAACGACGTCGTTCCAGAGAGGGTCGGGCGAAATGCGACGATAGACCACACACCAGGAGGGGGTGCAGTTGGCAAAAAACGACGTCGCTTTTTTCGGAATTTTAGGGAACTTTGATTGTGTTATTTTCAATTATAGTACATTCTGTCAGAGGTTTCTACAATGCAGAAAAGCTTCCCAGAGTGGTTGTAGGGATTTATTCTATTGATTGCGCAGTATGCTAACAAGAAAACATGACAGTTTGGTATGTATGTACTGCACTTTTATTGGAGGGGTAAGTCGAAAACGACATCGCCTTAGGCGGCGGGGGTCCCCTAGAAACGGCGCAAAGCGATTTTGGGGGAGGGGGCTCCGAAAAATCGGGATTTTGGAACGACGTCGTTTATGGATGGCTCCTTAAAGCGAAAACAGCTTACTAAACCGAATCATCGA
This sequence comes from Sabatieria punctata, assembly GCA_030248155.1. NCBI lineage: Eukaryota > Metazoa > Nematoda > Chromadorea > Araeolaimida > Comesomatidae > Sabatieria > Sabatieria punctata. The sequence continues at coordinate 28,419 of JASANB010001660.1, forward strand.
TCAACTTTTTCGATTTTTTCAGGTCAATTTTTCAGGTCAACATCGATTTTTCTCTATTTTTAATTGTCCAATTTAGTATTGGGTATTGGGGGGTAAAAACCCCAATACCCAATACCCAATACCCAATACCTGGAAAACACCCCAATACACCCAATACCCAATACCCAATACCCAATACCAGTTCGCACTCTAATCAGTACAATGTGAAATGCAAACTTGGTTGGCTCAAATACAATGCTTCTGAATTTTGCAATAGTCTGCAACAAATGACATTTCTGTCCTGTGCCGTACATAACTTTTAGAAGCCAAATTTTGACTGACAACATCTCTTTTGATCACCAATGACGAATCTTGACTGTTTGGAGTTAATCGCAACCTAAAACTTTCAAACCAAAGTTTTGAATAAAATTGAAAAAATTAAATAAATCAAAATTTTATTGTCGGAATGGCATCCCAGGGTGCTAGAGCAGTCAGGACAATCAGTACTACATAGAGTGCGAACAATACCTAAAAAACCCAATACCCCAATACCCAATACCCAATACCAATACCTGAGACCCCCAATACCCCAATACCCAATACCCCAATTTTTGTGTGATAAACCAACAGCTTTGCTAGACCAACACCTCTATATACTTTAATAGTTTGGAACCCTAGGCCTAATGTTTTGAGAAAAATGAAGCTTTCTGTGAACGTTCAAAAATCGAGCTCCAGCGTTTTCACACTTTCCTAGCTCAGTAGTAGTAGTGGGTGAACCCTGGAAATATTTTGGTTTTAAATCTTGTCTGTGTGTATTGGTGAGTATCTCGGCTCCCTGGCATGCAGCGCATGACACATAGCGGGTTCGGGTCTGCCTCAACCCATTCTATATTGCACCGCGTATGACGCATCTGGGTTATTGCTGGATTGTTTCTGGTGTAGATGTGCGTTGTATAAGTTATTTATTCATTTTCCTTGTATAGGATGTCCTGGTGTAAGATGACACGCAGTAACGCCGCTCCCGCGGACAGCAACAAGATCGATTTGACAGCCATGTTGGAGCTGTCGGGGGAGAGAGGTACAGTATTTATTTGCACTACGTAGGTGGAATCACTAAAAATCTGGACATTTTTAGAAATTGATGTTTTACAAACAATTCTAACAGTTTTAGTGGTTGAAATTTCTTCCCATAAAATCGGTAGTACATACATGAATTGGATGGTTTGGGTTCGGTATACCTGGATACCCGATCGACCTTCCCCCTGTTGCTAAAATACTTTTCGGTTTTTAGGACTAATTAAACGATTTTAGGACTGTTGGAATATTTTGCCAACTCGTGTATTGGTTTCTAGCTGGAGAGGTGCAAAATTGTCTCCAGTGGAAACCTTGGCTCATATCCATGTAAAGCATAAAAAGGGTTCATCCTCAATGATGTTTGGTAACTTGAGTTACAAAAGAAAACAGCAGTAGAAAGCCAAATGTCCCAATTCATTTGCTGACCCTGAACATATCGTGTAATAATATGCGTTATTTGCTTGTTAGATGACTCAGTGCTTCTGTAGCGTAGTGAATTGCAGTATCGTTTGAACCTACAGTAGGGTGTAGCTTAGGCCATAGTAAACCTGCTTATCTCTGTTTATATAAGCCGTGTTCTCGGCCACTTAGAGTCAGTGTACGTCTGTACGCCTGTAAAGCTGCTAGATCCTGAATAAACTCATTGGCTTACCGAGTGTCTACTCTACATCTGGTGACCGCCTAACCTCGCTGTCAGGTGCTGTACTTTTTCCTTTAATTTTCTGCTGGGATGACTGACCGACAAGCCCGGGCTGAGCAACGCGATACTACCCGCGAAGTTGCCAAGTTGCGGGAGGCTTTAGACCAGGCGAATGGGGCCCTTAGGGGGATGCAGCAACAGATTGAGGCGATTCGTAATGCTCCTCCTGGACAGGGTAATAATGCTTGAGCTCGCAACCCAATTTTGGGAAGTAAAATACCTGATTTGCCATCTTTTACTGGGCGTTTAGGCGAAGAAAGCTTTCGCGATTTTGTTGATAATTTTGAGCTAATTGCCAGAGCGTTAGATTGGGACGAAGGGCGGATGTGCCGTATGTTACCTACCTATCTAAAAGGGTGGGCAGCAGACCAGTATCGGACACTAACTGATGAGGTGAAAAATAATTATAATCAGCTGATACAGCGGCTTACTGAGCGTTTTCAACCCAGAGAGGTGGAGCAATTAGCGGCGCGGCAATTTCATACTAGGAAATACCGTTGTCAAGTAAATTAAAATTAAAATTAAATTAAATTCGAAAATAATTTACTCCCGAAGAGTAAATTAAATGGCAAATAAATTAAAATAAAATTGAATCTCTGAGGAAAATGTCGAAGCAAGTAAAAAGTAATTTTAATTAGATTGAAAAGCCCAAAAAATTTACTTTCAATTTACTACTAATTTACTTCTAATTTGCTGCATTGACCATTCGATCTGTGGTAGTTTTGACTCTCGCGTATTACTTTGTGTGATTCTGTGCCTTTTCGGTCTGCCTACTTAACCGTACAGTACATATGCTCTCACTGTTGGAAACTCAGCTACGATGCAGCAGATACCATTCAACTCATAATTTTGCTCCAAAATTTTTTGATTTTTTTAGGACTGTGTCCTTCCATGACCTGTGTTAACTAAAACAAATAAGGAATCTCACTCAAGCCACATTCTAGGTGGGTAGAACTTGGTAAACTACCAAGGCTCACTAATAGTCTGCAAAATAGAATAGACATTTTACGTACCGCTCTGCAGTTATGGACTAAAACCTGCTGATTTCTATTATGTATATTGTAATTGGTCAGGGCTAATACCCATAGAGGTTACTGTAGATGCTTGCTTGTTGATAAATCCAAAATGGTGATTTGGTGATTTCACAACTGTCAAACATGTTTCTCAGAAATCTTAATTAGAATCCTATACCCCTTTAACGCTTACCGTGTTGTGTTTACAACACCTGACGTCCTTGACGATTGACATGCGCCGAAAAAAAAAGACGTCGACAGGGACGTCGGAAGTCCCCATCTCTTGAGCCGTCTACGCCCCCGAATTTTTTGGGGATGTGCGACACGGATGTCAGCGCGGCTGAAATCCCTAAATTTTCGGCGCACATACCCGCAGAGCATGTCAGCCGAGATGTCAGCTCTCTTGAGCCTTGTCCTGCCAGGTGTAGTCCCCTCCTTTAGTGTTGTGCCAACGTGCCCAGCCGTGCCCAGCAAGTGCCTAAACAATAAGTAATGCATTGATAAAAGAGCAGAAAGTTCCTGCGAACATCCTGCGAGCATCCTGGTTTGTGCCAACGTGCCCAGCCGTGCCCAGCAAGTGCCTAAACAATAAGTAATGCATTGATAAAAGAGCAGAAAGTTCCTGCGAACATCCTGCGAGCATCCTGGCTGTCATCCTATTTTTTTCCGGCTCACATGTCGTCGGATGTCGGCCGAAATTTCGAGGACTTCGGCGCGGCTGACTTACATCCCCGTCCTCGTCCGCGCAGATCCTTCAGACTTGGGCCGTGAGGATGTGTGCGGCGCACGTACATCCCCGCATTTTTTTTCGGCCCAGTTCCTTTTTGATCAACAAAAAAAGGTAAGCGTTAAGGGGATATTATGTATAGCATGTCAAGCTACAGTTTTCGTGCAACCACTGATGCATCAAAACCCCTTTGTTTCATCAAATTCCGGTCTGTCCATATGACAGTGTTATCTAAAGCTTTTCATCTGTTGATACTAGAAAATGTAAATATAATGCATTTATGAACAACTGATTTACCATAAAAATGACACCATTTGAAAAGCTTAACAAAAAAAGGATGGAGTTAGATTCATAATGCCATCAGCTCACTAGAAATCCATACTCAGATATTTGGTAATTTTGGGTATTTTCTGCAATGTTTTGCATAGAAAAGTAAATTAGAATGTAATTAGAATTTGAAAGTAAATTATAATCAAATTAAATTGTTGGTACATCAGTGCAAGTAAATTAAAAAGCAAGTAAATTATTTTGTGGAGGTGCAAGTAAATTAAAAAGCAAGTAAATTACTAAACTAATTTACTTGACAACGGTACTAGGAAACAGTTAGCTAAAGAGAGTGTGTATGATTATGCTGCCGAATTACGGCGTTTAGCCAGAGCGGCGTATGCGGGCATAGCATAGGATAATGTAAATAGAATTCTACTTGAAGTGTTTTTGGCAGGTTTATTACCGGGTATCGGGGATCGATTAGCTTTACAACCTGACCCAGAGTCGTTTGATGCTGCTGTTAGTGCCACTAGGCGTCAAGAACACTATTTAGTGTCTCATCATTTGCCGTTTGGCGGGTCAAGTATGTCAACATCGGCAGCAAAAATGCGTACAAAACCGCTTATTTTTGGAGCGTCTGCCGTGCCCGATAACCCAAACATTGGGGCTGCCTGGAGTCAAAACACGACGTCTGCCGCTCGGGGCGAAAACCAAAACATAGATAACGCCGCCGCCGTCCTGGAATGTTGGCACTGCCACAAAAAGGGGCATATGAGGAGCCAGTGTAGGGCGTATAAAGCCTTTCAAAGGCGTTCTGTTGCCCAATACTATCCCACTAGGGGAGGAGGTGCTTCGTATGCGTACCAAGCTAGACCCAGTCGGGGTGCCCAATCTTTTGGGCCTAGGAGAGGCGTTCCCAATTTCGGGGGTAGAGCTCGCAGACCGCATATGGTGCATAGTTTACAGTCCGCTGAATCGGAGCAATATGAGCCAGAAGAGTGGTGGGACTTACGTAATTACGTGCGTGAGATAGTTGTTGTTGTTGTAACATTTTGTCCTTTCGGACTAGGAGTAGCCAACTGCTATAGAGCAGGAAGAGACACAAGGTCCGGCAGCCTCCTTAACAACAACCCTCCCCTTTTACTGTCGGTGTGTGCAAGACAGCTAAGGTTCGGTCCCCATTTATCTAGTTGCCATTGCTGACTTTCGATGGCCTGGGTTGGGCTTTGTGTCGACTACTTCCCATCGCCTCGACAGGTTTCGAACACACAAACACAGCGCTTCCACGGGTGCCGGGGCCGCCGTGACACACAGGATAGCATAAACTACCCATGGCCAAGAGCTAGTGAGCGAATGTCTGCAATCACCGTTGTGTGTCGAGCCTGAGGAGGCGCAGGAATCTAACCATGAAGGTGTGGACCGTATCTATCTTATAGCTATGGAAGCGTCAGATGATGAAGAATTCGAATCCGTAAACGGGGAAAGTGAACCGGAGGTGGAGACTCTAGAGGAGACTGAGGAACCAGCCAGTCGGGCGGAAGCAACCACCAAGGAGGATGCGGTGCAGCAAGAACCGGAAATGGTGGATGGCATTCGTAAGTAAATGTTAGCAGTTTTGGGCAGGTATTGGTCGGCAAGCCATGGTGCACTTGACCGGGGTATGGAGTGGAGAGCCCATTAAAGAAAACTTGCCGTAAATATGTGGTATCTGGGGGCCCACTCTGGGGTACTATGTGGCTAGGCTGCTATTTATGAAAGTGGTTGCCAGAGGCAGGCCTATTCCCACTCACGACCCAATTGTTTGTGTTGATTAAGTTCCCTGAACAGTACAGGCTGTGCTAGCCAGCAGTAGCTGAAATAGACTGCATACCCAAAGATAGAGTCTGGCAACCTGATTTAGGGAACTTGGTACTGGAACTGCAAGAGGCGATTGCCATGCTGGGATGTCAGATCACCGCGTTGGGTGACCGCTTGGAGTGGGTCGAAAACCTGTTGCGTGACCAACCAACAGAGGTGGACAGTCAAGACAGTCAGTGTCAGGAACTGGACAGTCAGCCGGGTGTTGGGGACACAGGTCAGCCAGCTAGTTTGCGTACTCAGACTGATTACCGAATGTGTATGCCTTTAGGCGCTTCAGCCAAGGCCGCGGTGGCGCAGTTGCCTTCCAGGAATTGGGCCTCCGAAAATCGTACCAATGCATGGGTGCAGGCACAGCCAACGGCATACCATCCACCAGTTCCGAGTGCGGGAGGTTTCCACCAGTCATATGGGCGAGGCCGAGGACGAGCACCAACCAATTGGGAAAACTACGAGCGATCACGCGTGAACAGCTTGGCTCCGCCGGGTGCATGCTTTGTCTGCTACGCTCCAGACCACACTGCTCAGGACTGCCTTGCACGGCGAGCGCAAAGAGATGCCAGACGTAACAACATGGGACCTGGAGGACCGCCCGGAGGGGGTCGTGGCCGTGGGCATGGTGGTGGACCGTTTGGTGGAGGACCAGGACCGGGACCGCCGCCGCTGCCATCGGGTATGCAGAGCATTCAATACTTGCGGCTGGAGTCTCCCTCATTGCGACTGGTGGACATATTCTGGATGTTCATGGCTGTGTAGTCCACCTGCAGAGCAATGAGTGTCGTTTGCCTCAGTGCGTCTGTGGGTGCGCAGAGATAAGCCGATAACTGCTAGGGCGTCAAGGTGGGACATTTGTGACCTTTTTGTCCGGTATGCCCATTTCTTGGCAATCTGGGGTCATACATAAACGCTCAGTGCCTGACCAAACTGATAATTTTACTGGGGTTAATTATGATTCTGCCACAGACCCTGTTAATGCAAAACTAGAATTCTTATTGAGCAAAATAGACAGCCTTGAAATGGCGCGATTTCGTAGCGTGTGGTTGACTTTATGCCAATTAGCTAGTCGTCAGCTGTTTATGATTCATCAGCTATTACGCATTGATGACATGCTGGGTGCATGTGCTTTACTACAGCGGTCTGATATACATGCGGCGTTTGCCGGAGAGGTGTTGTTAATCTCTAGCTGTCAACGCGTTTGGCCTAAGACCACCTACTGGGACCATAAAGTCAAGAATAAATGTTACCAGTATTTACCTGTTCGGACTAAGGGTAAATTATGGTTTGTAGCACCTGGTTCTACAGATTTAATTGACCATTCTCCCACTGTGCCTTGCTTCTCAGCTCCAGCCATTATGCATGACCGTTTGTCGGGGGTGATTTCAACGCTTATTTCCATGCATAATCAGCAATGGCGTACTTGGAGGTTGGAACAGCAGTTGGCCCACTTAGTTAATTACACTGCTGCTCTGTCTTTAAATCCTTCGGTCTTCTATAACACGATTGCTGCCGTTGGTGAAGGTGTAGGTGCCACGTTAGATGGTTACGGCCATGCGGTGGAACATATTTTGATAGGCACTGGCGAGGGAGTTAGCAATTTAGCCTCTGGACTGTTGAAAGGACCATTTCAATGGGTTATTAATCTACTGTTTTTAGTTCTGACTGTGGCTGGTGTTGGTGTCGTGTGTTTCTGGGTCATCAAGTACCGTTTTTCTCGGTGTCAGCAGAACATACCAGTATCTGAGCCGCCCATGCGCGGTGATGTTCTTGCCTCAGGTGAGCCTACTACTCAGGGTAGTACTACTGGGGTTGCCCTGGAAACCACTTCATTATCGTCTCCCATTCTGGGGTTAATGTCTCCAAAAAGGTGGGAACCACATCAGGTGTCTATGTTAGCCCAAAATCCTGGGTTTTCTCGGTTTGTGTGTCGCGTACACATTACAATTGCAGGCCAGAAGGCGATGGCGCTTGTTGACAGTGGGGCTACACTTTGTGTCGTTTGCCCATCTTTGGTGCCTGCTGAGGCGATTGAGCCCATGGAGGGGATGCGCTTGACGTCCTTTTCAGGACATTGCGTGCCAATTCAGGGTGGTGCACAGTTGGATGTTATCTTGGGCCGTACCACGGTGTCTGCTCATCCGTTCATGATTGGGCCAGTGGACGAGTTTGATGCTGTGTTGGGAACAGATCTGTTGGCTCGCATCGGTTTCGTGGGATTTGACTTTCATGACCATTGTTTGCTGCTGGATGGCGTCTCCATTCAGTTCATCACTGGCGCGACTGCTGTACCTGTAGTAACGAGAGTGTCAACAAATGTGGACTTGACTGCCAGAACCGAGAGTGGAGTTGCACTTGATGTACATTTACCGGAAGGTACTGTGATTTTGTTTGATCCTTTTCGGGTTTCCTTGGCGAAGCCTCGCCTCGACAGGTTTCGAACACACAAACACAGCGCTTCCACGGGTGCCGGGGCCGCCGTGACACACAGGATAGCATAAACTACCCATGGCCAAGAGCTAGTGAGCGAATGTCTGCAATCACCGTTGTGTGTCGAGCCTGAGGAGGCGCAGGAATCTAACCATGAAGGTGTGGACCGTATCTATCTTATAGCTATGGAAGCGTCAGATGATGAAGAATTCGAATCCGTAAACGGGGAAAGTGAACCGGAGGTGGAGACTCTAGAGGAGACTGAGGAACCAGCCAGTCGGGCGGAAGCAACCACCAAGGAGGATGCGGTGCAGCAAGAACCGGAAATGGTGGATGGCATTCGTAAGTAAATGTTAGCAGTTTTGGGCAGGTATTGGTCGGCAAGCCATGGTGCACTTGACCGGGGTATGGAGTGGAGAGCCCATTAAAGAAAACTTGCCGTAAATATGTGGTATCTGGGGGCCCACTCTGGGGTACTATGTGGCTAGGCTGCTATTTATGAAAGTGGTTGCCAGAGGCAGGCCTATTCCCACTCGCGACCCAATTGTTTGTGTTGATTAAGTTCCCTGAACAGTACAGGCTGTGCTAGCCAGCTGTAGCTGAAATAGACTGCATACCCAAAGATAGAGTCTGGCAACCTGATTTAGGGAACTTGGTACTGGAACTGCGAGAGGCGATTGCAGTAGTATAGTACATGACACCCTAGACCGTATTTTGGACTTGTCAGAGAAATCCAAAACGTAGAAATCCAATACGTAGAAGTCCAAAATAGGGTCTACGGTATCATGTACTAGACTACTACTTTAGGCTCGGTCTGAACACGGAACGCAGTCGATGATAACGGTCAGAATTCATCGGTGGACGCAAACTTTACCAATACGATGTACAATACTTTTAGTTTGTTGTTTGCAACACTTTCTAGTTTAGCGCATTGCGAAAAGTGCAAAATATGAAGGCTTAGTTCGATTTCAGCCGCAAAATTCAAACTATTCACCGGTGTCCGACCGTCACCCTCTTCGACGCGGATTAGATTTTGCTGCTGGAACACCGGGAGAGCCTGTCTGTCCACAGTATGCAGCAGCATAGAGTTTGATGTTTACATTCTAATTATATTGACTAGTCTGTTTTCAGGGTAGTCATTGAAATGGAACAAGTGTAATTTCGTTTCATTCGCTGTTATATTGTTATGACCGAATTGTTAAGACAAATAGTAAATCTATGCACTAAATGTACTGTACATACAACCCGTTTATGCGAGTCGCTGAGAAATCGTTTCAAAAATTTTGTCTCAAACTAAGACATTTTTTCAGCCTTAGGTCGGGATAAGTTCGACGAGCCATTAATTCCGGTTTCTGTCTGTCTGTTATATACAGAAAAGTGACTAGCGCCACCCGCGCACTATACCTGTATAAGGCGCTCATCTATGATCGGTTTCTTCGGTTAGCTAGCTAGCTAGCTAGTTAGTCTAGGTACTGGTATTTATTTTTAATGTCTGTTCCGGTCTTTTGACAGATGTCGACCGCTACTAGACCGACCTATTCCACCACCGCACCCGCTATGTACTGTATATTTGTACGGTTCTCTAAAACGGTTCCCGTTCTCTGCTGCTGCTGGTATAACAAATGATTTAAAAAAACCGACTATTCTACGTAGCGCCGCCCAGTATATAAAAGGTTTCATTTGCAGAAGGCGATTAGTCGCCTAGTGTACACTGGGCGCGATGCCATCGTTAACGCGGTCGCAGGAGAAGATGTTTCACAGACTCTTTTTAATTCTCTACGTAGATCGATTGCGCAATGTGTTGAAATCGATGGTCAGCTCGCTCTGCCCAAGCTGTAACCTATCCGTACCCGATCGATGGGAGGAAGAGTATAGGCGAGACTATAAACTACTGCGCCGATGCGACTGTCCCACCACTATGGCTCGAGCCTTTGAACAATGCGGAGCGACATCTCGTTTGAAATTGGCTGAATTGGAAGAACAGTGGTTGGTCATGAGACGATGGTGGGATATCGTTGTGCTGGAATTGAAAAAAGCTGAGGAAGGAATAGAATTTGTTCGTGCGAACGATTGCTACGCCAAGTTGGATGCAGACGCCGAGTGGAAAAACGAATTGCACCAAACTATTCGAACCACCGACTATGATGAAGTGTTGAATGAAAACGATCTGTTAAATGAATGTCGAATAATGTTTTCACAAGAATGATAACATTTTTATTCTAACTCTTCGTCTAACGGTTCGCTAAATACAAAATCCGGCGCCAACAGTTTACGTTTAACATAAAACGGTTGTAGTCCCGTACGCCGACTGCTGGTCGTAAAGATGGAAGTTTTCATGGGCGCGGTACGGAAAGACCTGTTTGTACACTCGACCGGTTCGCCTTCGTAGAGCGCTCGTTTGAATACTTCATAGCGCAGGATGTTTTTGTTCGTTCTAACCGAAACGCCTTTGGCAGCGTGCTTGACCGTATTTCCCGTCTCATCGGCCATGATATAGCATTTAGCCGATAGACCTATGAAAGCTTTCGCTTTCTTTTCAGTTTTGAATAAACCTGGAGTACGTTTGGAGTAGGCTTCCGCCTCCGCCGTCCGCTCATCAACCACGAATTTATACTTTTCTCGCTCGTATTGTTGACGCAGATGAGGAAGTACCGGATCGCGTTCCGGCTCTTCGCTAGCCCAACTCACCAGAACGCTGTCGGTGTCGGTGGCGCAGATCGTTAGCTTGTCTGTGTCGAAGTACTTGAGCAGAAAACTGTGTACAAACCGTAGGATGTTAAGCTTCGCCGCTCCGAATACAGCCACGGCTATCTGAATAGGCATATCGAATTTGTACACTTTCGGCCGCAGTTGTACTTCGGCGAACTCTTCTCCCAGCTCCAGATGACTTTTGTAGTTCGGTCCATTTACTAACAGTTCTAACCGATCCGAGTCGACGATACGATGTTCGCTTCGTTTTTCGGGGTTGTAAGCGAATTTTCCCCACGCGCTAGCACCCATATGTTTTGCGATATTGCTCACGATAGTGTTCTTTTCTCGATCGCCCTCCCGTCTCATCTCCGCTATTTCCGTTTCGAACGCTTTGAATGGAAAGTGATGGCCTTGAAACTGAATCACTCTGTGCACCGCCACGATACGCACCCCGATCTGACATATGTAGCGCAACAGCGGAGTGTACATCAGCACTTCTTTTCCAGTCATACAAGCTACCAAGTTTTTTCGCGGTTTTTTAACCATATCGATTCCGTAGGCTTCACCCATCTCGGCTATTTCATCGGGTACCATTCGTCTGTTTATGTTGATGTGTCGAATGATGGGTGGAAAGAGTTTCAGTTTTTCATAGTTCGGATGCGTTGGATCGCATTCTACATCAACCAGCGCGAATCCAAAAACTCCCCCGTTTTGAATCAGACGGATTATCTCCATTTCTGACAATGTTCGCGTGTTCGCACCGAACCGTTGCGGTCCTAACATCCAATCTCGGACGAACTGTTTCAGTTGAATGTGAGTGCCGAGCAATCGTTTAAAATCGCACTCTCTCATCACCACCAGACGATTGTGATTGCTCTCCCAGACTTCATTTCTCTTCTCGGTTTTAGCTTTCATTTCTCCATATGTTTTACCAGTGACAGGACTGATCTCCTCATCCTTCAACCGACTCACTGGACATTCGGAACTGGTACAACCGTGTGTGTGACAACCGTCATACTCGTAGATAGTATCGATCTCCGCCGAATAACCATCCGGACGCATCTGTCTATCGTGATAGAACACGGGTTCTCCTCCGTTCAGCTTGTGTCTAATGTATCGACCGGTGCATTCCGCCTCCCAGTCCAACCACTGAATAGCGGTAGTAGCGCGTTTTTCACCCATGAGCTCCGGCGCGAACATCCTTTCTTTTCTGCGAACCAGGTATGGACCAACGGGCATTTCCGAAGCCAACGCCGCCAAATACTGACTGTTGGCATCTAGGCTTTCCACGAACGCGGTTTTAGCGGCTGTACGCTGGTTCATGTAGGTAACGTTCGCCTCTTGATGACGTGTAAAGATTTCAGCCAGTCCACCCGTTATCCCCTTCTCTCTCAACAGTTGCAGAGTTTCTTCATCCGGTACCATAAAGTGAACGTTGTGAGGAGCGTACTTCAACAACACCGGGACCATAGCAGATTGTATGGTGCAGTGATTGGAGAACAGGTCCACTCCGTACTCTCTCCACTTTTGCAACAACGTTTCCAAAGCCGGAACCATACACAGACAGTCGATTTTCACGTACTCCATCAGCCAATCGTACAAACTACGACACCCGGACTCTATCCAGAGTCTGACAAATTCTCTATAGTTCTGTTCTATTTCTTCATCGGTGTTGCCCAACGTGTTCTTAGAGGTCATGTCGCTCAGAAAGTCTTCTATGTTAGGAATTCCAAAATTGCGCAGATCATCGACATTGTCGATCCGTTTCAACACCTCATAAGGAAACCACGCCTTGTCTATTTTTTCCATTTGAGCATTGGTTCCATTATTCGCTGTTGTGGAGAAGCTGGCCACGAAATCTCGCAAACTCAGCGATTGACCACCCATATAGTTGAGAACGTCCAGTACGCGCAGTTTATCGGTCAGCAGCGCGTCGTATCTGCTAGCTCCCTGTTTCAAGATGAAGTTTATGCCATCGTCTCGAGTCCACAAAGCGGTTGGATCTTCGTCTTCCTTCGATTCATCATCATCATCATCATCATCGCCATCACTATCATCGATTGCGACGAAATTGTAGTTGTACCGCTCCAACAATGGTAGCAGATGATCGCGCATCAGCGGAATGTCGTAGGATCGTCCGTTGAAAGAGATCAAGTTTATACGGCTCAAATAGCCGACGAGCTTCTTCTTTAATCGTTTCACACGCGCGACATACTGTTCTTGCGACTGCACACCTTGCAACATGTGCGCGATATCATCCAATGTAGTCAACAAATAACCGGCGCGTTGACAGTTCAACTCTCGCGATTTCATTCTCCATTCTTCCACTTGCTCGAAAAATTCTCTCAAATACTGATTACCTTCTTCTTCTTCCTCTCCACCCACCGACCGATTTATGAAAAGTCTAACCCGTTCATTGGGTAGGTTGGTTGCGGCGCAAAGTACCAGCGGTTTGTGTTGATATTCATAGACAGTTTTTGTGGTAAACGCGTCCTCCAACTTTTCCATCTTAGATTCTGCGTCGAATACGATGAAGTATGGTTGAAAAATGTGTGATGGATCGTTTACCACCACTCCAACCTTTTCCAATTCTTCTGCGATGCTCGATTGTCGTCGGTATTGACCGGATTTGACCACGGTTCGCGAACCGCCTTTACACTGCTGTTCGTGCCAGAGTCGATCGCGATTGCGTCGGAAAAACTTGGTACATTCGTTACACTGAAATCCGCCCAAGAATTTGTCTTCCTCTCCCGGTTTGATCAGGCAAAAATGACGATTCTTGAACACCATCACCTGGCAGACACCTTTCGTTTTACCCAACTGAGGTTGTCGGGTCAATGCGTATTTTCCATCGCGGGGGTCTATAGTATAGACTTTTATGCCCAAATCGAACAGATCTTCGACCAGCTCCAGTTCTCCGATTGACACTCCGCGGAAGTTGGCGGTTGAAATCTGACGGTTTTCACAGTAAACGCGAACCAATCGCTTAGCCTCTGATTCACAGTTCTGCGGGTTTTTTTGGTGAGGAACACCGCCAAACATCGAAATAGACATAGGCCATCGTTGAGTAGGTTCTTCCCATTACTGTTGGTGACGAAACAGTACAAGTCTTTGCGTTTGGTTAGACTATCGGGAAAATCGTTGGCTGACAAGGCTCCGCGCAATGGAAAACTTTGCAGCGGTGTGACGACGAACTGAACGCTAGTAGATTGAAAGTAGACGTAACGCGAGTTGGGAACCTGCTGTAACAGATGCTCTCGAAAATCCTTTCTAGAAATATTCTCCACAGCGGTATCGATGTCGTTAGGTTTGTGAATGATGATAGGTCTGTCCAGCAGAGCGGTGTTAGCTCCCGGATGGCAGAAGTAAATGTTGTTTGTCACTCTATCGAACAGTATCATCCCGGCGCGAATGTTGACTTTGAAAACTCGACCGCGACCTGCGTAGGAACTCTGACGTTGGTAGACGCGATTCAACAGTTTAGAGATTAGACCGGGTGTTAGGGAGGTGGTTCGAAAATTGTAGACATCCACTGTTCGATAGTGTCTTTCTTTGGTTCGAATTTCGGGCCAGTACTGTTTGGTCAACTGCACGACTTCTTC
>JASANB010001661.1:0-59378 GCA_030248155.1 Sabatieria punctata
TGCATTTTCACTGTGCACATACAGGGTGTCTCAAAAAAAATGATCACATTTCTTTTTACTGCCATTTCCGCAAATTTTGACCAAATAGGCTGAAATTTGGCCTATAGGTGCCACAACTCGGGGAATTTTATGTGTTAAAGTTTGGTGCACTGGGCTTGACTCATTCACGAGAAATTTCAAAAAAAGTGAAATTTGTTAAATCAATAGTGAAAGCCGGTTGCCGAAAAAATGATCACATTTATTTTCACTGCCATTTCCGCAAATTTTCACAAAATAGGCTGAAATTTGGACCATAGTAGTCTAAATTCGGGGAATTTTATGTGTTAAAGTTTGGTGCACTAGGCTTGACTAATTCTCGAGAAATTTCAAAAAAGTGAAATTTGGTAATTTCAAGAGCGAAAGCTGGTCCCCAAAAAAACGTTGCATTACATTATCGCCTAAACTCTAACAATAGCGTTGGAGTTCGTGTGTCAACTTTTTACACACGAATTACCCTGAACTTCTGCGTTTACACTCCAAATTTCATCCAATTCGGACATAAATTAGGAAAGATGCAGGAAAAGGAAATGTTTCCATTTTCGGTGACCGGCTTTCGCTATTGAAATTACCAAATTTCACTTTTTTTGAAATTTCTCGAGAATTAGTCAAGCCTAGTGCACCAAACTTTAACACATAAAATTCCCCGAATTTAGACCCCTATGGTCCAAATTTCAGCCTATTTTGTGAAAATTTGCGGAAATGGCAGTGAAAATAAATGTGATCATTTTTTCGGCGACCGGCTTTCACTATTGATTTAACAAATTTCACTTTTTTTGAAATTTCTCGTGAATGAGTCAAGCCTAGTGCACCAAACTTTAACACATAAAGTTCCCCGTGTTGTGGCACCTATAGGCCAAATTTCAGCCTATTTGGTCAAAATTTGCGGAAATGGCAGTAAAAAGAAATGTGATCATTTTTTTGAGACGCCCTGTAGTATTGTTGTTTTAGGACGGCCACTGTTTTCGCACCAACTGTGGCTAACGCCACAGCAGGTCATGGGTTTTTTTAGTAGAGAGACCCAACGGCGATGATCCCAAATGGTTCCAGAACCAGTGCAGCCTCCGCAAGAGCCAGCTGGCATAGAGGTGGCAGTTGATGTGACGTACATAGATGTGGAAGCAGAACTCATTGAAAATGAGCATGGGGTTGAGCTGCAGGATGCCGTGCAGAAGACAGTGAATGAGAACCTTTTGTTTGAGGATTGAAAAGACTGGAATATGCTGAAATTGTTTTGATAAATGGATACTGCACTCACTAAGTTCAAGTCAACGTCAACACAATTCACTCATAGTAATGCACATCTGTATACTCTTGTCTCATCACATAGCACAAGCTGTACTACAATATTTTATTTTGAACATCCATAACTGAGAAACCAGTCATTGTAGAGTAAAATAAGGTCATTTTTAAATCAGCGCGCAGAACTACGTAATTTCAGCTGTACTCTAGTCGCATATAATCGTCAACTATCGAGACAATCTGAAAGCGTGCGACAACACTCGTGCCTCACTTGCATAAAGATACCGGGAAACTTTGAACGCCCGTAACTCCCTACCTAGAGGTCATAGAGCAAAAATGAGGTCATTTTTGAACTCAGCTGGCAGAAGAGCTTCTAAGCAAATGATCAGCTGCCCTGTAGCCCAAGAGAATCGTCAACTATCGAGACAGTCTGAAAGCGTGCGACAACACTTGTGCCTCACTTGCATAAAGATACCGGGAAATTTTGAACGCCCGTACCTCCCTACCTAGAGGGCGTAGAGCAAAAATGAGGTCATTTGTGAACTCAGCTCGAAGAACTGCATCTGTTAGGTTGATAATAAACGGACTAGCTGCTTCTACTGATATTTAACAAAAGTTGGTAGAAGTGCGGAAGCTCATGTTTGGTCATCAATAACTCCCGAACCAGGGCGAATTTGACCAAACCGAGTTCATATTCGTAATCAGCCAGTAAAACTGCACCAGAATAGTGTGTTTGTTTTTAATTCTGAGCAAAAAACATTTTTTTGACTGGCTTCAAATTGCAAAACACCCCGCCCCTACCCCCAAAAATTTGCCTCCGAAATAGGTTAATTTTGTTTGGCATTTTGTGTTTTATCTTTTTAGCGAAAATCAGCTTGCCCCCGCATATATGGCAGAAGTTACAGCGATTTTTCGGGAAAAAAACGAGTCGGAATTTCGCTAAATTTCGTAGTTTTCGGAGAATATCTCGCTAACCGGTTACGTTCCGGAATCGTTGTGTGCCGGGTCTGAAAGGCAACTGTCAGGGCTATCCAACCATGGGCACGCCTATTCCGAATCTTGAGAAACCAGTGAATGGTGATCGTTTGAGTAAATGTCGAGAAAAGGGCCGAAAAGGGGCTACCGACCCAACTTTGGGTGGTACAGCTCAGGTTCTAGGGGGTCTCCAATGTTCGAACATGCACCGTTGGTGTTCGTTTGACACCTATTTTAACATATTTGGATACCAGCCGGATCCGCGAAAAAAAAGTGCTTAACTTTTCTAAGTTGACTTTCTCGCAAAATGCATGTTAAAAGGTAAATTTTTTAAATTTTCTCGCTCTGATTCGGCAGCCGACTAAAAGAAGTCTCCAAACTTTTACATTGGCAATTTTTCCAAGTCCTGGGAAACCCAGTGCCTTTTAAAACCGAAAATACCACAAGTTTTCAAAAAAAATGCAAAAATAATTGAAACCCCCAATACCGTTCTTTTTATTTCAGAGTATAGTAGCTATCAATTGCTCCAGTTTGGTGTCAGTCACATTGGCTGAACGGAGGAGCAATCTGGTGAAATATATCTTCAAATTTGAAAAATCAATTTTTTATTTTTACTGCACCAAAATTTCCTACTGAAATTTCTAGCCTACGAATGCAATTTCTGGGTTAAAAGTTAGTCCCAAGCAGGGATGTGAGGTGTGTTCTTTTTCGGTGTTTTTTTTTCGTTTTTTTAAAAAAAACCGTTTTTTTCCTAAGGCTCGGAAAAAAAATCGCGGAAAAAAACTCAAGCTAAAAATAGCTAATTTATGTCATTTTTCAGTTAAATAATGGACTTTTGAGATGTATAATGGACTGGCTCAAAACTGTTAGAAAAAGAACAGAAAATGGCAAATTTAGCAATCTAAAACAAAAAGGCAAACTGCTGTAAGAATATTTGCATATAGCGATTATTGACGGAGCCTGTCAGGAGCTATTTCATGCCAGTTTCGTGATTTATATCCATGTAAGACTGGTATTTCTGTTCTGAAGACTCAGGAAGGCGCTAGAAAGCGTTAGGAATCATAAAACCAGGCTAGAATACTCAAAAGTTGGGCTGGAGTTGTTTCCGCGATTTAGGAAAAAAACCCGAAAAAACCGGAAGAAACTGTAAAAAAAACAGGGAAAAATATCCATCCCTGGTCCAAAGTCTCATTACTACATACCTTAGAAATTTTTATTTTGAAGTTTTGGTCCCCACCCTTACGTAAGTGGGCCGATATTCAGAATCAGAAGGCCCTACCTGGAGCCTGAACATCGAATCGGGATGTCCTTTGCAGTGGGAACATAACCCATTGAGATGTCTTAGTCATCCAACTTTGAGCCATCCATGCCAGTTTCATTTTTGGGTATATGAATGAATACGCAGACTCGATCGGTTCAGAGACTGTCTCTTAACACCTGTCTAGAAAGAAGGCATCAAAAACAAGCCCAGATAATCTTCTGTAACCACAATGTTTCGTCCACTTGTGTAAGTTTGGCCATGTTTCTCCATTCTACTAACATTCACCCACGATTTCAGAAGGCCAAAGAAAGAACGAGAGTTCTCAATATTTCCTGCTCTGCAAAAGACGGCTGATCTGGTAACAGCGCCTATCAGAATAGCTGCTCAGCTGTTCCTTCAACTGAACATTGGCGGCACTCCTTACAGAATCCGCATCAGCACCATTCTAAACCAAAAGCCGACCACCTTTATCTACCAGTTCATGCAGATGAAGCATAGAGAGCGACTGGAGAACTGCGACAGATACGATGAGAGTCCGGGGCACTACTTCTTCGAACGGTCGTGTCAGCTGTTCGAACCGATCTACCGCTTTTTTGTGAGCGGTCACTGTCACCAACCATATGGCGTGTGCTGGAGTGAGTTCCAAGAAGAACTGAAGTTCTGGAATCTGGTGCCCATCGAGTGCTACTTCATGCGTTGCTGTTGGCCCACCTTGCCCAGCCAACTGCAGTCTGCACTGCCTCCACCGAACCCTTTTTATCAACAAAATTTCAATGCCGATGTCAGGTACCGCAACATCAGAGAATCTGTCTGGAACCTATTGGAAGAACCAGCCACATCGATGTCAGCGCGTTTGCTCAACATCATGTCACTGCTAACGCTCCTCATATAAAATATGGGTCTGGTGCTGTCATCGATGCCCGAATTCCAGCAGAATGTAGAAGGGGAAGCCCGACCACACAGGTCACTGGAACAGCTAGAGATTGGCTGTGTGTTCTGGTTCAGCTTCGAGTACCTGACCAAGCTTGCAGTTGCCTGCAATCGCAGGGGTTTTGTTCTGAAGCCCATTAACCTAGTGGATTTGGCCGCCATTCTGCCCTTCTACCTGGAGTCACTGGTGTCAGCAGCAGGGCTAGGTGCTGAGCAGTTGCGGAGCTTCTAAAGCGCACTTGTAGGCGTTCGCATCTTGAAAGCCATCCGGATTGTTCGTGTCTTCAAGTTTGGCAGGTACAGCGTCCGGATGCAACTGTTCGCCAGGACGCTCTATGTGACAATGCAACAGATGAGCATGTTCGGCATAGTTATGGCGGTGGGCACTTTCTTCTTCTCAACCCTCATCTACTATGCTGAGAAAGACGACCCCAACAGTCGCTTCTACTCCATACCTGCTGCTATCTGGTGGGCAGTTCAGACAGTTTCTTCAGAAGGATATGGTGACATTCTGCCGGCTACGTTAGGTAAGACAAAATCCCCCACTAGGCTCAGATGTGCATGCACATTCACGTTTCAGTGGGAAAGAGAGTGGCAGCAGCAGCGTCCTTGTCTGGCATTCTGGTGCTGGCCCTGCCCATTTCAATCGTCACCAACACCTACCTGAATCTGTCGAGTCAAGAGGAAAATCTACGCAGAGAGGCGCCGCAGCAACCTCCTTCCACCAATGCCACCCCCGAACGCAGTCCTAAGGGTTTCCTAAAGCGAAAGAAGATTTGGTTGGATAACTTGAGAGCTAAGAAGGAATTGAGTAACATTCGAAGTATGCTGGCCGCCGCTCGCAGACAGGACCCAAATAGTTCATAACCGCTTTCTGTAGTCTATTTTATAGACATGTGTAGTGTACTGCATGTGTGTATGTTTGGTGATGTGATGTGTGTATGCTTATTCATTCTTTCTTTTCAGATTTCCTTAATTAAATACATTGAAATAGATTAGAATCTCTCGACTACGCAGACTGTGAAAGCAATCTGGTACTGACTTGCTTACAGAATACATCAATTAGTAAATGAAGGGTTACTTCTGATCAGAATCAAATACGACAACTATTTAGTTAGACGCAATGACATACAACTTTACTGGCATGCTTTACCAGTCTAGTAAACTCAAAGCATCAAAAGCTGTGACACAAGATGAAGACCATGCCAGCCGTTTGCCTGGTCAGCCCAACTATAGACTAGTTTAAAGCAAGCTTTTACTTCTACATGCAGCCTGTGCAGGTATGATGCAAACTGCAAATTTTGAGATGTTGACATTGATTTATTTAGCAGGTGGTTCCAAGATTAACAATCCGGAGTAGAACATTTTCTGTGCTTAGCCACTAGATGCAGACCAGGGAGCAAAAGCTCCCGACTTGTCATCGAGAGTCGGGGACAACCCCTTGTCTTTCTACAGTATCCAGGCTTCAAAATACAGTATACCTCCCTTGTCCCCGCTTTTAGGACATGTTTTCCTTGTCCCGCGGGACAGCTTCATGTCCCCCAGAGGAAACCTCGAAGATGACTTCTTGTCCCCGGAGGACAACTTCTTGCCTCTTCTCGTTGAGAAACCCCCCTTGTCCCTGGGGCTTGTACTGGGCTTGTCCCTGCACTTGTCCCCCGTCGGGACATCTGGAACACCTTGTCCCCAGAGGAGGTGGTTGTCCCCGGTCTGTATCAAGTGGTTAGTCAACCTGCTTGATCTTTTTTCAACAAAGCGCTATGTATCTTCAGCAGCAAACCAACCATACCATATCGATTTTAGTCATCACAATATGGGACGGACTGATACCAGCTTGACTTGCCGCAAACCTCTGATCAGACTAAAGTTTGTTGCTGAAGCTGATTTCCCAAGCGAAGGAGAATAAAACTGGAGGCAATTCAATTTTGATTATGGGACCTAATTAGGTTAAACTTTATGAGTGCAGTTAATGAGGCTTCAGAGGAATCGTTTCAAAGCTCCTGGAATTCTTCTTTAGTTGTCTGTGGTCTTAGTCAAGAATCCCAAAATGCTAGGTCCAGTCCTGTAAGTTTGGATTTTTGCCTGAAACTCCTATATGCTTACTACAGTTGTCTGTATATATACGGGGTGTGCCAAAAAAAACAACCCAGCAGATTTTTCGCTGTAGCAACCGCAAATCTCAACCGATTTGAATGAATCCTTTTTTAAATGATAGATAAATAAATTCTTGAAAGATTGATGTAACGTTTATTAATGTACTCTGCTTAGTTCCTGAGATATTCACTCTCAAAATCAAAACAGTGATTTTGGCAGTGAACAAGGGGGAATTTTTCTTTTTCCGCTGCACTTCGTAAGAAAACGGATTCCTGCTACTGCTGAGGGCTATTGGAGGCTTTACTAGTGACACATAAACTCGGTTCACTTCAACAGTAAAGTGTGATTAGCGCCCAGCAGTAGGAATCTGCTTTATTATGAAGTGCAACGGAATCGCTCTTGTTCTATCAAAAAATCTGGTTCGACTTTGAGGGCAAATATCTCAAGAACTAAGCAGTGAATCTCAGTAAAAATTGCACCAATCTTTGAAGAATTTATCAGTCTTTCATTGAAAAAAGGATTCATTCAAATCGGTAAAGATTCATGGTTGCAAAAGTAAAAAATCTGCTGGGTTGTGTTTATCACTCTTGTTCACTGCCAAAATCTCTGTTTTGACTTTGAGGGCAAATATCTCAGGAACTAAGCAGGCTACCTTAATAAGCGATTCATCGGTCTTTCAAGAATTGATTTATCTTTTATTCAAAAAAAGATTCATTCAAATCGGTTGCGATTTGCGGTTGCTACAGCAAAAAATCTGCTGGGTTGTTTTTTTTGGCACACCCTGTACATATACATTGTTTGCATAATATACATTGTTTTTCGTTTGCATATATACATATACATATACATATGAATTCGATTTTCCAATATGTTTTATACATATGCAAACGAACCTAATATGCAAATGGTTTGTATATTTCCGTTTGCATATTTCTAGTGATAGTGTGCAGTGCTAATTTATTTATTATCTGTGCTAAAACCAACCTTCTGTACCAAAATTTCGCTCCCAATTTGGTCTTCTCTTCCACCTGGCTATGATTGAGAAGTTTAGTGTTTGCTTTTTGGATAGGTCTAATTAATCGAGTTACTAAATGCAGTGTTGGCCAAAAAAGACCGCCTGACTATTTTTCCAGTTTTCTGAATAATTTCAATTGGCCACCATTCCATCAATTTTCAACCAACCGAAAAGATTGTTGGCACGATGATTATTACTATTTGTTAAGAGTTTCTCTTGGCCAGGTTCTAGCCTGGTAGCCTTCTATAGCCTCGAGGTATGCCCTTCTGAAATCAAGGGACCCGAATTTTCAGATGTCAATTTTAACATAAATATCTCGCGAACCCTACTGTACATCAGATCTTTCCCAAATTTTGCAGGTTAACCAATCTTGATATGGGCTTAAGAACCTGAATACCAAAACCTAATAAGCTTTCTAGCAAAACCGGCTAAAACCTGGCGCAGTTAAACTTTCAGTCACGGTGAAAAATATTAATAGGTAAGTAGTAAGCTCCGGTACGCTGGGGGGGCAGTGACGTCATCTGACGTCCCTGCCTCTCCCAGCACTCTTAAGACAGCGTCTTAAGATCAGGGCTTACTACGTCACTGCCCCCCCAGAAATATGGGTTTGTTTTTGGCGGGAAATTCAAATTGCCCCCCCTCAGAATTTGGGGTTTGATTTTGGCGGGAAATCAAAACTTTTGTTCGGGTGGGGTTCGATCCATCTACCTTCTGCTTCAAAGTCGCACGCTCTACCATCTGAGCCACACTGTCAGTTAGAGTTAGATGTCTAAACGGTCTATATATGTGTTGATGTTTGCCCCTCCAGCTCTGTCCCTCCAGCTCTGCCCCTCCTACTCTGCTCCTCCAGCTCTGCCCCACCAACTCTGCTCCTCCAGCTCTGCCCCTCCAGCTCTGTCCCTCCACCACTGCCCCTCCAGCTCTGTCCCTCCTGCTCTGCCCCCTCCTACTCTGCTCCTCCAGCTCTGCCCCTCCAGCTCTGTCCCTCCACCACTGCCCCTCCAGCTCTGTCCCTCCTGCTCTGCCCCCTCCTACTCTGCTCCTCCAGCTCTGCCCCTCCAGCTCTGTCCCTCCAGCACTGCCCCTCCAGCTCTGTCCCTCCTGCTCTGCCCCTCCAGCTCTGACACACTCTTCTCCATTGTTTCAAAACCTGGAGTGGGAGTTTCGGAAAATTGATTTTTTTTGTTTCTCAGAGTTTGAGTTGGGAAATTTGGTTGTGAAATTTTGTTGGGAAATTTGGTTGTGAAATTTTGTTGAGAATTTGGTTGGGAAATTTGGTGGTTGTGAAATTTTGTTGGGAAATTTGCTGGTTGAGTATTTGGTTGGGCATTTTTGGTTGCGAAATTTGGCTGGGAAATTTGGTGGTTGAGAATTTGGTTGGGAAATTTGGTTGAGAATTTTGGTTTGATTTTGCCAGGAAAAATTGCCAAAGCCAGAT
Source organism: Sabatieria punctata (assembly GCA_030248155.1). Classification (NCBI taxonomy): domain Eukaryota; kingdom Metazoa; phylum Nematoda; class Chromadorea; order Araeolaimida; family Comesomatidae; genus Sabatieria; species Sabatieria punctata. The sequence continues at coordinate 8,992 of JASANB010001661.1, forward strand.
TTCAACACTGCCCCGCAGAATTTGGTTAAATTTTAGTAAGAAAAAATGTTGTACTTACCGATTTCAGCTGACCCAACGAAATCACCGGTCGGACGCGAGACTAGTTCGGATTCAAATAGCACAAACCAGACCTCACGTCCTTCTGGTGGCCCTGAAGAGGGCCGTTGGGTTGGTTTATTGAATTTGTTGCTGTTTCAGGGTTCCGTCTTCTCGATCACGAAGGGCAGGCCGCGCAACTCTCGCTGGATAGCGAAGAACTCGTCGATGTAGAGGTCGGGGCACATGCCGGGCTGGTCAGGGTTATCGTTCACCTGGAACAGGAAGAAGGAGGTATTATTCGATTTTTTTTCAAAATATGTACCTGCATGATCTTTTCGTAGTCGTCGATATGGCAGAAGAAGAAAAGCAGGCAGTGGTCGCCCAATTTGTAGGTGCCGATGGCCTTGTAGTCGGAGGCGTGCATGAAGAGTCGGGTGGCCGCGACCTCGGAGCCGCCCACCATGTTGTTACTGTAGATCAGTTTCACCAGACCGGGGGTGTGGGTGGTGAGAGGCTTGACAACAGGGACATAACCGAAACCCTCAGACTCCTGTCTACCGAACACAGCATTCTGACGCACGAGCGGGGGGATAGAGCCAGACATGACGAACGCACAATGATCAAATGACCCAGAGTCTGCTCTTAAATAGGGTGGAAGTTGATCTTAAAACGAATTTGGTCTTAAGACCAACTCGGTCACGCCTGAACATGTTTATGACTCATCTAGTTTGTCTTAAGATCATCTAGCTCGTCTTAAGACCAACTCTGTCCCTATATAAGCCGAGACGGCTGTTCATTGTCATTGTTGTGCTTTGCAGTCTGCTAGTACGTTGCTCTACGATGGCTTGTGCTGTGGATAGCATCAACGGTGTGCGCAGTTGGGTGTCGGCGTTCAACGACTGAATGTACGTTCACCTCCAGCAGACGCCACCTTACGGTCAAGACAAGCGACGATTCTACTGCTGGCTGCTCGGTCCGGAGATGGAGACGTTGCGCAAATCGCTAACCCGCGTCAGCAAGAGTCAGGAGGTCGCCCAGCCCGAGGCCATCCGCACCACTCCCCGCGGTTTCCGCCTCCAGTTCGTGCGCAAGGAGAAGAAGAGCGAGAAAGGCGAGGAGAAGTTCGAGCTCCAGGTGGTCAATGACAGCACTCCCGACGCCCCGATCGCTGTCATCAAGATCAAAGACCTGAAGAACTTTATGGACAGCATGCGTGATCTGCTGAAAAAACACAATGCCAAATGATATATAAAGGACTTTTGAAAAAATTAAAGTGTATTTGGAATGGAGTGGCAACATCCGTTTACTTGTTGTATTTGCGGTCCGACAAAAAGCGGTAAAACTGAGTGGGCGAAAAAATTCTTGCGCAGTGCAATAATTGTGCCGAAACCAGAAAAAATTATCTTTTGCTATAGCGAGTGGCAGCCCGGCTATCAGGACCTAAACAGTATACCGGAACTGGAGTTCTGCGAAGGACTGCCGGATATAAACGAGCTGAAACGGACGCAAAATCAACCTAAGCTTATTATTCTGGACGATTTGATGCAAGAGTGCGCCAAAAATCAAGAAAACACAAAGTTGTTCACTCGTGGCTCTCACCACTGGAACGTGTCTGTGCTAAACATTCGGCAAAATCTGTTCTACACAGGTCTGAGAACGTCGAGAATTAACAGTCATTACTTGGTGTTGCTAAAGTGCCCGTCCGACCAGTTGCAAATTTCTACTTTGGCTCGTCAGCTGTACCCAGGACAGCATAAATACTTTCTGGAAAGCTATAAAGACGCCTGCAGTCAGCCGTACGGATATTTGGTGGTCGACTTGACGCCCGAAAGTTCTGACGAGTTCAGACTTAGAACAAACATTTTCCCGAACGAAATCGGTTACGCCTATCTGCCAAAAGTATAAATGTCTGCCCGACTGAAACGAAACATTGATTTTCTACGCGTTCTGCAGAAAGCTACGCCGACTCAGAGAAAAGCTATTCTGCAAACTTCTTCCAAAGACCTGATTATTTGCATCTGCGAAGTAATCGATAATATTCTGCGAGGTACCGTACGCCTGTCGCCTAAGCAGAAAAACCAGCTGGCCAAATACAAAAACATATTGCGGCAGCTGGCTAACAAAAAGGACAAAGTTCATACGAAGAAGAAACTTCTGGTTCAAAAAGGAGGTTTCCTACCGGCCGTATTGGCGCCCGCGCTGACAATCGCCGCGTCACTACTGGGAGAAGCGTTGCATAAGTGATGGCTAGAAAAATGGCTTTGGTACCGCCGCAACTGTTGAATACGTTACTAGCGCAGCAGCAGTTTAATCCGGACGTGAATTACCTGAACAAGCTAGACCAGGACATGTCGTCCGTTTTGCAAAACCCAAATTTACCCGCCGACCTAAAACACAAACAGTTCACTCAGATGCGCCACCAGTACGGTAGTGTCAAAGAAGAGTTGCAAAAACCGCTAACTCTACCGATCCCTCCGTTGGCTCTGGAAGATATCATAGACAGTTTGCCAAAAAACGTGAAGAATAAAGGAAAGATTCTACTGCAACACATAAAGCGCAGCCCTAATATTGCCTGGGATGACAAAGGACAGTTGATATTGAATGGAACTGTTATTGAAAACAGCAACATAACTGATTTGGTTCACGATTTTGTGCGCCCCAGATGCAACAGAACGCACCCGGAAGGTTGGCAGCAATTCGCTAACGTATTGCAGGCTGGAAATGTACCCAGAGAGGCGCTAGCGGAACCGGCCAGACTGAGACAAGAAGAACCGTACAGCCCTATTAGATTCCGACGCCCCGAACGTGCTCAGACACTTTCACTGGCCGTACAACGCCTATTCGATACCGTAACTCCGATTGCAAAACGAAAAGCAGAAAGAAACGTCGGTCCACCTAAAAGATATGGCAGATGGTTGGAATGGGACTAATTGTGTGAATAAAAGTATTTTGCGCGATGTATTCTATAATCTCGACAGTCCCGCGTGTTTTGCTGGAGCGCAAGCTGTGTACAAAGAAGCTAAAAAACGTTCGAATAAAATTAAACTGAAAGATGTTCAAGAATTTCTGTCGCGTCAGGACACTTACACGCTGCACAAACCGGCCAGAAGAAGATACCCGAAAAACAAAATAATTACAGCCGGTTTGGACATTGATTGGCAGTCGGATTTAGCCGATCTCTCTCGTCTGAAAAAGTACAACAGCAATTATTCGTTCATTGTAGTGGTAATCTATGTACTAAGTCGTTATGCCTGGGCTATTCCGATTAAACGAAAAACGCCAGAGGAAGTTAAGAAGGCATTTGAGAAAATCTTTCAGGAGTCCGGCAGAAAACCGTGGCGCCTGTGCACCGACAGAGGACGCGAGTATACTGGTAAAGTGTTTCAGGATTTCCTACAACTACAGGACATACAGTACTTTAATGCCAACAACCCCGACGTGAAAGCTGCATTTGCCGAACGTTTTGTACGTACATTCAAAACCAGACTGTGGCGCTACTTTACCCGAATGAAAACATTGCGATACATTGAAATTTTGCCAAAAATAATCGATTCGCTAAACCGCAGTGTGAATCGGACCACCGGCTACCGCCCTGTCGATATAACGGAAGAGAATGCCCAGCAGGTTTGGCAGAAACTTTACGGTCACCTGAAGCCGGGTGTCAAACACAGATTTGCAGTTGGAGACATTGTCAGAATTCTTTGCGAGAAAACCAAACTGTCAAAAGGCTACATTCCAAATTACACTAAAGAAACGTTCACAATCGCCGAGAGAGTGGATAGCAGAAAACCTGTGGTGTACAGACTTAAAGATGCAGCAGACGAACCTATCGTTGGAGTTTTCTACGAGCCAGAACTGGTGCGAGTTGTTCCTAACGTCGGTCCCTACAGAGAGATTCAGTCTGTGCTGAAAACTGAAACGAGAAAAGGTAAACTGTGGCACAAAATCAAATGGAAAAACGAAAAGAAAATCAGTTGGGTAACTGATGAAGAGTTAGTAACAGTATAAATAGACTGGTATTTTGTTCAGATTTAGTCATGATGTCCGATTCCGGTAGCGATAAGTGGCACGTGTTTGGTAAGCAACTGCCAAAATCAGAGATTGTTTTCTTTGTTCAAGTTATTCTGATTTACGTAGTGGTCATAACCAGCATTGTCAATCTGTTTCTGAATAAAGACGAAGGAAAACTGTGGACTGCTTTGCTCAGTAGTTCGTTTGGATATTTGCTGCCTAACCCATCGCTGAAGAAACGGCAGCAATGAGCGAGTTCTATCTAACAATTCCCAGCAATACGCACGTGGGAACACACAACTTGTGATTTTAGAGTGCAACTGCCCGATGTAGTGTCTCTGTCCGGCTGTTGGGATGTTGCATTGGCCCAAATACAGTACCCAAAGTCGTGGTACAACATTACAGATGAGAAAGACGGACGGGAAGGTTACAGGAAAAATACGATAAAGATTTCATTGAGAAATCATGGAATGCTGTTGCCAGTGCACCTACCGCCCGGTCAATATGACACTATCGACGAATTGTTGGAAATAATTGTTTACCAGACAGAAAAAGAAGCGCTGGAAGCTCGCAAAAGACTGAATAGAAATTTGAAAAATGACAAAGAGAGAGCTCTGTTTGCGCAACTTATCGAATACTTGAAAACAATTCACAAACAGGTGCAATGGAAATTTCACCACCCTATAAAACGTGTGCAACTAGCGTTCGAGCAGAAATACATCTCCAAAATACGCCTGTCGCACCACCTACAGTATCTGATGGGATTTCAGTTCGATGACACGACTAAATACGGTAGTGAGAAAATTCTATCCAAGTACGCAATCGATATGCGCGGCGGTATCGATGCGTTGTACGTTTACTGCGATCTGGTGGAAAATCAAGTCATTGGAGACGTGCGAGCGCCGTTGTTGAGAATACTGCCTGCGAAAGGCAGGTACGGAGAAACCGTGGACCATGATTTTGTGGCCAAACACTACGTTCCAGTTCTCAAGAAAGAGTTTCAGAGTGTCAAAATAACTATAAAAGGTGACACGGGTCAGCTAATTCCATTCGCGTTTGGCAAAGTTATTGTGAAGTTGCACTTTAAGAAAAATGAGAACAGTCTACTCTCCTGAAAGTGAACGTTATTGGGCCAATTATTACACGCAAGCTCTACAACACGGCGGCGCAGCATTTATCGGACTACCGTATCAGCGCGGTGCTGGATTGGGTTCTCTGTTCGGTTCAATTTTTCGTGCAATTCTGCCGGTCGCTAAATCTGTTGGAAAGACGGTCGGGCGACAAGCTCTAAGTACTGCCACACAAATAGGCGCCGATGTTTTGTCTGGCCAAATTTTGAAACAATCTGCAAAAACCAGAGGAAAACAAGCTGCTGCAAATCTGCTGAGAAAAGCGACCAGAAAGATAAATCAGAAAGGCCGTGGTTTGGGTGTTGCTCACAAAAGAAAAACCACAGCCGCCCCTGCCGCCAAAAAGAGAGCCAAGAAAACTATAAAAGGAAAAGGAAAACGCCAGTCGTCAGTCAGAGATTTGTTCGAGATGGCTAAACTAATCGACCAGCTCAGTGTTCCCAGTACGAAGACGGAGTTGAACTTGTTCGCTGTTCCTGCCACTCAAATAGCTATCGAGAATGGGTACTGGCACACTGCCCGTCTGGTCAATTCGAACTCGGACACCGGGCCTTGGCGTTATTCAAGCCGACCCGCACTACTTGCAACTCAACAAGTTATCTGTAGATGAAACTAAAAATTCTAATGCCGGACGGTACAGATATCACAGCAGCCGACGCTGTCGCTCCGATAAATCTGTTGGGTAAAACGCTGTTCAAACAAATAAAGATTTATATCAATGGAAAACAGACGTTCGACAGTTCTGACATGTACGCCTATCGTGCGTACTTGGAAACAGAACTCAACTACGACCACGGCGCTAAAATCAGTCAACTCTCCGCGGCCCTGTACCAAAAAGACAGCCCTGCTAATCTAGTGGAAAATGTGAACAATAGTACTGTTATTTTAATAGTGAAATTTTATTTTAATTTAATATTAATATAATAGAACTAGCCGATTTTAATTTTAATTTAATATTAATATAATAGTCCCCTGTTAGTTTTAATTTAGATTTAATATTAATACTATTAAATAACAATTTTAATAGTATTTTAATAGCATTTTAATAGTAGATACTAAAATGAACTTAAAAAGTTTTCGACACACTTTAGCGAATTGGTGAAACAACATCGTTGGCTTGAAATTGCTAGTGTAAGTTGAAAATTTAATCAGAGATCCAACTTAGAAGCATTTTTCTTTGTAAATTCGTTATCATTCTTTTTAAAATGACTTTGTCTGACTGAACATGGTTTTAAGCATACATCTAACAGAGGAGTCTGGGGGTCTGCCCCCCACTCGAGTTAGGCCAGACTCCCCGGATGGGGACCCCTCCCTCGAGACGACTTTTCCGACCCCATTCCGATTTTCTGGCAAGTAATTTTTTGAGCAAATTTTTGGGATTTCCTGCAATTTCAGACACAAAAATTGCCAAAATCGCCTGTAAAACAGCACTTTTTAGCTGTATTTCAGCCCAAATTAGCGGTTCTTGACGAAAAATTGCGATTTTTTAACGATTTTTGAGCGTTTTTTAGTGCCCAACCCCCTCCCAAAATTTGGGCTCAGACCCCCCGGCTGGCGCCAGACCCACCAACCCCGTCCCCCTTCCGCAGATGACCTGTTAAGATATTCGAAATTGCATTCGAACAGAACCTAGGCGTTAAAATTTGAAAGAAAATATTGATGCATAGTTTAGTTATAGACACATTTTGACAGGAAAAGACTGTTACATAGGTTATTGAGTAGATTAAGGTCCTTCTATCATTCATGCCTATTACTGAGAAAAGTTCCTCAGTTTCCACGATTCGAGATTCAGAGGGCTGTCAGACACCTTCAATTTTTATCATTTTCTGAGGTAAAATTCTGATTTAAATTCTAGTATTGTAGGTAACTCCTTCATTGTCAAACAAGGTCAAACTATTAAAATGCTATTAAAAATACTATTAAAAATAAATTTTAATATTCAGCCCCTCTTTGTATTTTTAATTTAATTTAATATAATAGTAGGCCCTCTATTTTAATATTAATATAGATTTAATACTATTAAAATGGCACTATTAATAATAGTTTTATTTTAATATTAATATATTAAAATAACAGTACAATAGAGGTGTCGCGGCCAGGCGTGGCTGGTTCTTTAACGCTAATGAAAACAGAGTGGTGGAGCTGATGGCACCTATACACGCAGACGTGCTAATGTCAGACCGTTTGATGCTGGACAATACCGAAATTCAGCTGGAGTTGCACAGAAATCCTGACAGTTTTGCTCTGTTGTGTTTTGATGCAGAGCCTCAGCAGTACAAACTGCAGATTCGAGACATGGTGTGGTACATACGTAAGGTGGAAGTCATGAAATCTGTACAGGTGGGTTTGGAAGCTACGCTACAACGGCATATGGCCAAGTACCCTATTAGGCGCGTTCAGATGAGACGGCTGCATATCGCGGAAGGACGCAGGTCTACTCCTTCCAATACTCTATTCAACGGCCTTACCTTGGCGTTTGGTGATAGGGTTCGTTGATTCGGATGCTTTCTACGGAAACTACCAGAAATCACCGTTTCTGTTCAAAAACTACTCGATGACGTCTGCTAAAGTGTCTGCTGCGGGAGTAGTGTACCCTAGAGAGCCACTTACGATGAATTTTAACGGGAGCGAGTTCGTAAGGCCGTACAGTTGTACGAAAGTTTGGGCAACTCCAAAGACGACACCGGCAACTACATTTCGCTGTACGATTTTAAACACTCTCACTGTCTGCTGGTGTTCAATCTAAGCCCGGACAAACAAGACGGACTTCACTGTACTGTAATTTTAATAGTGAAATTTTATTTTAATTTAATATTTATATAATAGAACTAGCCGATTATAATTTTAATTTAATATTAATATAATAGTCCCCTGTTAATTTTAATTTAGATTTAATATTAATACTATTAAATAACAATTTTAATAGTATTTTAATAGCATTTTAATAGTAGATTCTAAAATGCAGTCGAAAAGTTTTGGTCACACTTCAGTGAACTGGCAAAACAACAGCTTTTGCTTGAAGTTGTTAGTGTAGTTGAAAATTTAATCAGAGATGCAACATAGAAACATTTTTCTGTGGAAATTTATAACCATTCATTTAAATGACTTTGTCTGAACCTGGTTTTAAATTGCATTCGAACACAAGTAGCTATAGAAAAAACTATTGAGGCATAGTTAAAGAGAAATTTTTGAAAGGAAACACTGTTACATAGGTTATTAACTAGATTCAGGTCCTTTTGTCATTCATGCCTATTAGTGAGAAAAGTTCCACTATTTCCAAGTGAAAACACATTCGAGATTCAGAGGGCAGTCAGAAATCTTCAGTTTTCATCATTTTCTCAGGTAAAATTATGTAACTCCTTGATTGTCAAACATGGTTTAACTATTAAAATGCTATTAAAATACTATTAAAAATATATTTAAATATTCAACCCCTCTGTGTATTTTTAATTTAATTTAATATAATAGTAGGGCCTCTATTTTAATATTAATATAGATTTAATACTATTAAAATGGCACTATTAATAATAGTTTCATTTTAATATTAATATATTTAAATAACAGTACTTCACTGGCAGCTCATACGCGAAGGAAGCACTTCGGTGGAGACACAGTTTGGTGAAAACATACCGGCCGGAGGCATCGAAATGATTTGTTACGCCGAATTCGATAATATGTTGAGTATCGACCGTCAACGTACCGTTTATTTCGATTACACTGTGTAAGTCAATATAAATCTTTGTCAATAGACCAAAACAGACTGCCGACAGCTGCACCAAACTCCTTCTTCCACACCTCATCCGTCCCAAGCAGATAGAAGTTGTCTTTTTGCAAAAACCGGAACGCATCTTTGTCTGTGACACTGCTACCTGGCTCTAACTCGTAAATGGAATCCCAGAAACTGCGACAAATGCGGCATTTAGCTTCGTTGTTGATTAGAGCTGCGGCTCTGTCTCCGTAATCGGCGATTGCTTTCTCCAGACTAGTGTACTCGGTACACGTGTGGGGTTTGTCTTCCGGTCCTGAGCAGTCGGGGTTGCACACACAACACCGATTTTGAATAATCCATTTAAGTTTCTTCTTCAATTCGCTCAAGTAGGCCGTTGTGAAAATGGAACGCAATATCTTTTGCATTTCCTCATCATCATCTTTCCAAACAGTCTTTAGAGAAAGCAGCAGTGAACTGCCGGGAAACATTTATGTAAATTCTCTGGCAATCTGGTCAACAATAAACTGTATGTCAACCAGCTCGGTATTTATACTAAATCTCTTGTTCACAAAATTCAAGACCAAAGTGTCATTCTTTACAAAGTCTGAACTGAATTGGTCGATAATAGTTTTTAGAGGAACGCCTCTGCACCGAAAATACAGAAACAGTATACAGTACTGTCCGCAAACCAAGGTAAGTGGAGTTTGCAATTGTTTAGCGTTGTACTGCCATTCCACACAGTTTTGATTCAGATAGGACTTGAGAATCGGTTCTCTGCCATACGAATCAAAGTAATCTCCGAAACCTTCTTGGTCTATGTAGAGCGCAACCCAATGTTTTCCTGGTTTGGATTTTGGGTCTGTGTTAATTACAAAAGCGGCGGGGTGTGGTGGATTTTTCGGCAGGCAGTCTGAAGGGTAAACACCGCAGAAGATTGGTGCTATTTTCGGGTCGCTTTTGCAAACAGATGCGATTTTCTTGGTATTCATTTATTATCAAACTATCACAGTCCAGCTCACACAACCTGCACAACTCCAAAGACAGAGATCAGTTTAAAAACAGCTTGCACAACTCCGCTCAGCAGGGACAGTCAGCACAAATTAGAGCTCAGCTCAGCAGAGACAGTCCGTACAAGTCAGAAAGAGCTCAGCTCGGTACAAGTCAGTAACCGAACGGCGTCGTTTTGCCGCTCGGCAAAACGGCGCGTTTGTCATACACAACAGAATACGTTTTTTTGGTGGTTTTAGTAACGATCTTGCGCCCCTGCGTCCTTTCGATTCGCTGAATGACCACATCCACCGTCTCCTTGGCGCCGGATTGGATGAACAGCAACACCAGCTTCTTGAGCGTTTTAAAGTTGAGTCTGTTGGCGGTGGTGGCATTGAGCGAGAAGCCGCGAATCTTGACCACGTCTGTGAATTTGCCCTCCTTGGTGGACCAGATGTGTAGCCCGTACTGCTTAGGGCTGCCTAAAACATACGTACATACAGAGTGAAATGTACAAATGAAAACTTACCAGATACGAATTCGCTGATGTAGCTGCCGGGGCCGTAGCAGCTGAGCTCGTCCGTAATGTCGCCGAGAAAGTCGCCTGTTGGTGGCTGGTAAACGTCCTGAGGCCGGGAGAGGTAGATAATGGAGTCTGAAATTAAAGAAATTAGACACTGACAACAAAGAAAAGTGAAATACCTGTGTCAAAGTACAGAACTCTCTCTTGCAGTGGCTCGATATGGCTGTAGAGTTTGAGGCGCGCCTGGGCGGTGGTGTAGGCGGCGATTACGCTGTTGGTGTGCGGCAGGGCTTCCACGAAATCCTCCGCCTTCTTGTAGTTGACGGCCACCAAGGCCTCGCTGATCAATCGCACCGCAGACACTTCGTTGGCCGGGTCGCAGACGGTGTCAAAGTAGCTGGCCGGCTCCGTAAAGTATTCCAGCTGGCCCAAATTGTTGCGCTGGCCGAACTTTCCCCAGAAACTGAAACAAAATTGTTTATGCAAAGTAAACAAAGTAAAAACAAAAACCTGTTCAGGCACAGCTTTGCCAGTTGTCTGAGAGCGCCGTTCTTTTCGATTTTCGCTGGATCCAAGAGAATTCCTTCCGTCTCGTGGTAGTCACGTACGTACTGCTGTCTGTCCGCCTCCGTCTCGACCCAGTCCGGCCATCCCGATGCCTCCTGTTTGATTTTTAGGAACGTGTAAATGTACTCGGTGAATAGGCCCGTTTCCGAATCGACGCCGTCGTACTTGGACCAGTGTTCATAGTGCCACACCTGTAAAATAGAAATGTATGTATTGTTGTAAAAATCAAATAATAACTAATCTCGGAAATGTCCAGAACTGTGTAGCCGAGTTCCAACGCCTTGTACAGCTCTATGGTGCACCAGGCACCCCAAAACGAACGTTCCTCTTCGCTGTGTTGGCAGGGCTCGGATTGGCGCAAGTCCACGCAGAGTTTGCAGAGGGGAAAGCAGAGTTTGCCACCGGAGCGGAGTGGCAGGACGGGGTGCAGCAGACGTCTGGGCGGTAGCACTCTGCACTTGATAAGTCCTTTGTAGGGCTGAGACGTGGCAGTCACTGGGCGAAAGTTGTCAGTGAGAACAGAAGGGTGGCCAACGGGAAACTCGCTGTTCTTGCACACCCATGGGTACAGACTGAAACAAAATTAGTTTAGCACAAAATCATTGTATTTACAATGTACCTGCAGACGTCTATGTAGTGAATTTTTTCGCTGTCCTTCGCTTTGTGATACAGCTTTGCGGCATTGGTGCGGCCTCCGTAGAAAGCTTCTCTGGGGTCCATCTGCTCTGGCAAGTTGACCGACTGGAAGAATGCGCGCATATCTGGGTCCCTCTTGAGCATCGCGTCCACTTGGCAGTCCCACACTTCCTCCACTTGGTAGCCTTGTCTCTCCAGGAACAGGCGTCGCTCGACAGTGCGCTCATAGGCTTCTTGCGCTGTCAGTCCGGTGAATAGAGTCTTCTGTCTGTCCTTGAAGCAATTCTTGCACCCATGGTAAACGCAGCCGTGGTAGGAGTACACTTGTTTGAGATCCTGGCCGTGAACTGAACGCAAGAGGCCATCCACTTTGTAGGGACCGACTCGGAACTCTCCGTGGTTGTGGACGTGCTGTATGTATTGTTCTCGCTCGGCCAATTCTTGCTCTTCAGAGTACCACTTCAGGTACTTGATTGCCTTGACGCTTTGCCGTTCTTCTTTGTGGTAGCCCTTGTCGGGAACGATGCCGATGGTGTCTGCCTTTAGAAAGTTGCGTCGGAAAACCAGGTTGCAGGCAGAGGCGATGGTGATTGCTTGGGCCAGAGGGTCGATAAAAGTGATGCCCAGAAAGTCGTCCCGGAACTTCATGCAGCCTTGCGCCAGCACCAGTACGTCGGCCTTGCAGTATTTGACGAGCTCTCTCTGCAGGTTGAATAGCCGACCTTCTTCTTCCATCTCCTGCTTCTCTTTGTTGTACCAGTTGTAGAAAGCATCTCTGTCCTTGGGATTCAGGTTGCCCAGTCCGTAGAAGTAAGCGTTGGGTAGGGGTCCTTCGTAGTTCCAGTTTTCGGCCTTGTTGAAGAAGTGGGGAAAATGGCCCTTGCAGGTGGCCAGACCGAAAGCCTTGGGGATGGCGCTGAGGGGCATAGGGAGGAAGTTTAGACTGTCTATCACCCGGATCTTGACGGCTTCTAGCTTGAGGATTTCCAGGCCTCGGGTGATCAGTTCCGGTTTCACTGACTGTTCGTGTAGGTAGTCCAGCAGAAATTGGCTGTCAAAGCCTCTGGCGTTGTGCGCTACCGCCGTACAGCCGATGTTCTCCTTGCTGTAGAGGTACTTGAAGAAGGCGTTTCTTGAGTCCGGGCCGAGGAAGACTTTGAACTTGTCAGCGCCGCACCAGCAACATGGAGCTTCGGGCGCTGCCTTGCACTGATCGCACACCTTCAGAGAAACGCAGCAGTTGACTTGGTGCTGCAGTACGTGGCCGTAGTCGCTCTCGCCCACCACCGTGTCTTGCGTTGTCTCGAAGTCGAAGTAAATGAAGCAGGGCGGCGTCTTCTCCTCTTCTGGGTCTTCAATGGTTTGCATGTAGCATTGGTGGTTCACGGGATCCACTTGTTTCTGGCAAACGGGGCACTCTGACATGCCGCAGACATGGTTCTTGTTCTTGCGTACGTCCAAGGTACGGCCGCAGGTGGCGCACTTCTTTAGGATCTCGCATGTCTTCTTTACCTTTGTTCTCTTGTTGCCGTTCTCCTGCATTTCTTGCTTGTGATTGTCGAAGCAGTCCTGGCTGACAAACAGCCGGTTGCAGTCGTTGCACTTGATTCAGTTCTCGAAACGGCAGGGTTGGCGGCTGAGACAAGCTCGGCAGACGGCTTCGCACTTGTGATACTCCTTGTGGTCGTAGGCCTTCTCACACAGCTCGCACCAGTAGGAGTAGTCGAAAAACGCACCCATAGCTGTGATGACGCAGAAGTGGTTGTTGTAGTGGAAGAGGTGAACCACTTTGTCCGAGTCGACGTTGCCCTCGAAAACCTTGGCGCAGTAGGCTTCTTTGGACCAGCACTTGAGTTTGTACTCGGGGACCACTCTCTGCAGCGCTTGCAGCTGCTCGATGTCACAGGGGCCTCGGTGTCTCGCCAGACCGGCTCGTTCCATCAAAGCTTGAGCCCGGTTTCTCTGCAGGTAGTCTCGGTTGTGACCATCCCCTCTTCGAATTCTGTCCCATTCGCGTTTCTTCTGCTCTGACTGGTCTTTCTCCAAGCGGGCGATTCCGATCACTATGGCTCTGGCCAAGCACAACTCGTCTTTATTTCTGACTTGGTAGAAGCAGCTGCCGTGTCCCGTCGTCCTCTCAGCGAACCACTGGTCAAAGTTGCCCTTGAACGCGTGTCTGCCACTGCCGGCCGGGGTAGCGATTCTGGTGAAGAGCACCGAAAGCTGCGAGTCCAGGGAGAACGTTTGGCGAGACTGGAGGACTTTCTGGATAGTATTGAGGATCTTATCGACGGACATTTGGCTCTGGCGGCGGAATGGGATTAGAATCGGTTGTTCTAGGCCTGGGTGGTTGATCTGCAGGCCGACTCGGTCGGTCCGTTCTCCATCCGCAAAGGCGCGGTCCAGCAATCTCTGAAAACACGTTTTTGTCTCAATAAAAGGGACACGTTCTGATTGCAGTACCTAACTGCCTGGGTACATACGCACTGTATACACACACTCTATGTACTTTACCTGACTGATCTATGTACACACACTCTATGTACGTACTGTACCTGACTGATCTACGTACGTACTGTATACACCAAATCCCTAACGTATGTACATACACACAGTCTGTACCTGTTACACTAAACCCCGGATAGACACTCTATGTACGTACTACACACTCTATGTACGTACTGTACCTGTTACACACTGTGTTTACTGTACCTGACTGATCTACATACTGTATACACCAATCCCTGACTGTATGTACCTGTTACACCCTGACTGTACACACTAAATCCCTGACTGTATGCACCTGTTACACCCTGACTGTACACACTAAATCCCTGACTGTATGTACCTGTTACACCCTGACTGTACACACTAAATCCCTGACTGTATGCACCTGTTACACCCTGACTGTACACACTAAATCCCTGACTGTATGTACCTGTTACACCCTGACTGTATGTATGTGTAAAACCAAACCGCATGACTGACTATCACACACTGCATTGTACCTGTATGTACGTAAGTTTTTACTGCAGTCAGAACTTGTACAGGAGAAATTTTAAATCTTGTGAAAGAAACACTTATACACACCAATACATGATTTTGTTTAAAATTTCTCCCCACAGCGGGCAGCAATTATTATTATGCGCTGCGGGCATGTACGTACGATACACTTTACCGCCCTGTGAGAACTCAATACGTACATAAGTGTAAAAAGTTTATAGAAACACCAACAACAGCCTAATTCTGTACGGTATTGAGTACACACACTATAGCAACAGCACTCACGCGCAGTGGGCAGGGACGTACGTACGTAGACACTACTGCTGTAGGCAGTTTACCAGAACACTTACTTGAAAAGTCTGGCGGATGAGTTCCAGCAGATCTCTGACGCTGTCCAGGTCCCTGAAGACGAGCTCGAACTGGGTGCCGGTGGTTCTGAGCCGCTTGACCGCTACTTGGTGCGAGGCGCTGATATCCGCGTGTGCGTCCACATCGAATTCCTCAGCCTCTGGCTGACCTCCGTGCTGACTGGCTAGCGTCCAAATCTCGTCATCCTCCTCCTCATTGACTGGCTGAAACGTACGGTAGTTATTTGCATAATTAAACCATAATTTGCTTACTTCCGGCTGACTGACCGAGGCTTCTCCAGCAGAGGCGCGCACTGAGGGCTCCTGAAACAACCTTTCTAATTACAAATTCAAAATTGTAATTAACACACCTGAGGCTGACTGACTGAGGCTCCATCGCCAGAGGGCGGACTGACCGAGGCTTCTCCATCACCAGAGGCAGGGCTGACTGAGGGGTCCTGAAACTAACGCTCTAATTACATATTCAAAGAAAGCAATTAACATACCTGAGCTACTGTGGCGTCAGACTGACTACTGGGCGGCGAATCCTACAACAAATTCATTTCAACACCATAAATTCAAAGAAGCCACTTACGTCATCAAAGTCAGAGCCGTAGATCACGTCCCAAAAGTCGGGGTGGTTGAACGAGACGCTGGGTTCATCACCTTCCAGAATTAGCTGGTGCAGGCGGTCGAAAATGGCGGTCCAGATGGGTGGTTGATTCCTCCAGATGCCACTGTCCACGAGAGAGTCGAGCTGAGTGAGAGAGAGAGTAGAGATAGCTTCCAAAAGCGACATTCCAATAACAAGCAATCCCGTAGGAATGAGTTTGCTCCCACTTCGGTCCCCTTTATAGCGAGTTCGTGTGCATACCAAGCTCACCTAAAGACCAAGTTGGCCTTAAGATTGATGACGTCATCAGAGTTCGTATGCAGATGAGCTACTAAAAGTTACTTATAGCCGAATTTTTCAGCTTCTGTTCATTGTTCACTGTGTACTGGTGTGAGATGGCGGCTCGTTTGTCTCTGCAGCAGCTCTTGGATCGCGATGGAATGACGATGGAGGACTACGACAACCGGTACTGCAAACCCTGCAACCGGACCTTCAACGCTCGCGGCAACCTGGTCAACCACTTGCGGGGCATTGCGCACCGCCGCCGATGGGAGCCGCCGCTGGACCTGGAACTGGTGAAGAAACGAATCGCCGAACGCCAGGCTCTGCTGGCCAACCCTCCACAGCACGTCGATGGTGAGATGGCTAAACGACCCCCTCCAACGCCTCAGACGCCGAGAAAAACCCGCTGGGATCAACCGCCTCTGCCGAAACTGCAACGCCCCGAGGAACCGCGCAGAGAAACAAAGCTGATACCTCTACCAAAACCGACGCTGTCTGCACCGGCTTCGTTGGAATCGCTCAAAGTAATACACCCTCTTCTTTCCTATTCAGCCTACATGTGCGAACCATGTTTCAAACTTTCCAGAACCATGCCGACTCTGAAGCTGGACGGAAAACTGATCGTGCAATTCCCGCTGTGTGACAGCTGCGTCGAGGTGAACGCCAAAATACGAAACGTATACGCCGAATGTCTATTCAAAAAATGATATGGCCTGCGCGCCACTGTGTACAGAATATAATTTATTATACTTACTACAGGAAAATTTTGATCACACAACAGTGTCCATCTTTGCGCGGAACGTGAAACACCCGCTTCTTAGTGCGCTTGCCACACATCGGCTTCTTAAGCACTTTGCCGTCCTTCTTTCCTGTAAACTCGGTTTTTTCCTTCATAGCACTCAGTTCGGTTTTTTGCTCTTTAACTGTCATCAAGTTTGGCTGTTTTTTCCTCCTCCTCGTCACTCAGCATAAGATCGACAAACAAATCTTGCGCCGCCATTCCCGACCAGACAAAAACGTACAATGACTGATTTTTTCTAAAACTGCTGCTTTTATAGTGAAAGGAATTTGAGTTTTACCTTGAGAAATTGGGTAAACACCGGACAGTTTTGACCAAAATAACAGTAGCTGCTGAAATAAGAAATACAAACAGATAAAAAGTAGCTCCTCACCAGAGCAGAAGAGATAAACAGATACTTACCACAACCGGTGCTCCCAACAATTACCAAACAGATAATGGACTCACTCCTAGTTAAGTCAGAAATGAGACCCAAATCCGCCTGGTAGCCCTGAAGAGGGCTGTTGGGTTGGTTTTTATAGAGGGCTCCTCAGAGCTTCCTCTTTCTGGTCTTCTTCTTGCGCGCCTCCTCTCGCAGCTCCACTGCCCAGCACTCACTCCACCATCAAGTTCCAGGCAGATACACGAATGTCTCCCGTGTGATCGCCAAACTCCATAGTAAAGAATTGCCCTGGTCCGCGAGGATTTTGGTACGTCCTTATTGATCCTTTGTGCATGCAACGGACCACTAACTGCCAGCTTATAAAGAATAATTATAAGTAAATAACATTAGGTTGTAACATAATAGTACCTGGGCAAGAATGGAGACAGCCGATGTACTTCTACATAATTTGGCACCACAGCACATATGGAGTTAGCCAGAGCCGATTCCTCTGAGTGACGTTTCTGAGCCTGGGGCTCCACTAAATGCATTTGAATAAATTTATCTATGAATTATGTACTAGTGCAAACCAAAAGTGATCTTCGTGCCCGCTAACACGTATGTATTTGACAATGTCAGTCAGTCCAATGGAAGTACAACCCAGTCGCCTCCCTCTACTGCTCGGCTCCCGCCCCGCTGGATTCGCCGTTGACCCTAATATGCGTTACAATTAATAGTTTTTCGGTAATTTAGGGAAAAAGAAAATGGTAAAGAGTGAATGCATACGTAAAGATTTCAATTGAAAACAGTGCCATTCTTGGTTTCAGGCTCATGCAAGTAAACGGTCATCCGCCGATAGGAGGAGGCGGGGTTGGGGGAAGGTCTGGCGCCGGCTGCGGGGGGGGGGTTGCGCCCAAATTCGACGGAGCGGGTTCGAGCGTTAAAAAACGCTCAAAAATCGCAAAAAAATATCAATTTTGGGCTAAAAAGCGCCAAAAATCGCTAACTTGGGCTAAAATACAGCTAAAAAGTGCAGTTTTACAGGCGTTTTTTAGCAATTTTACTGTCTGAAATTGTAAAAATTTGTTAAAAAATGTGATAGAAAAAAATTGTACACTAGCAGTGCTTTAGCAGGCCCAACTGTGAGACCACTCATTTTTGCACATTCAGACATAGATTATGAGCTGATACGATATATCGCAATAGATGCAAACCGAATACGTCCATGGAAAACTCTTAACAAAAGTCTATGCGATGAGAAGGACTATTACGAAAGAATAACCCAGAAACGGTGTATCCAACGTGGAAGATTGCCATAGAGCCCCAACATGGCTTGGAAACTACTGTTGATCGGGTATACCCATACCCATACCCGAAACTGGGTATTTTTGAGCAAAATTACCTGAAATTGGGTATACCCATACCCGGGTACTTTTTGAAATACCCATACCCGGGTATACCCGATTTTTTGAAAAATACCGGGTATTTGAATGGGTATTTTTAGAAAAAATCGCGCAAACACACGTTAATTTCTGTCAAAACTCTGCAAAATTCTCTCAAGGAAGTGTTTAGAAATAGAAATACAGTTTTTGCTATGCATCATACAGTCACTTTACTGTTTCGGAATGGTTAGTTATCCATCTAATTTGTTTGAAGAATTGTATAATTAAGCATTTTGGCTGTAATTGTGTAATTAAGCATTGTAAGGAACGTAAATTTAGTTCGACTTTAATTCGAAGGTTACAACCTTTCTATGCACTTGGTCTCAATATTGGGATGTATTTACAGCAAGCTGAAATTTTTATACAACTATGGCGGGTGACCCAGGATCAGGAAGAACTATTAGAAATTACACACCAGATTCTAGAAAGCTGATTAGTTTCTTTTGCCAATGTTAATCTACAAAAGTATTCGAAAATTCACAAGTGTTCTAGTAACTGTAAAACTGTACAAGTTACTACTACATTAGATTATCAGCTCATAATAGTAGTGTAAAACCAACTGAAATTTGGCATTTTTACGGAATTTGGCCATTTTAATGAAAAATACCCGATTTATACCCGATACCCGGGTATTTTTAAAATACCTACCCATACCCATACCCGGGTATGGGTATTTTAAAAAATACCTACCCATACCCATACCCAATTCAGATTCGAATACCCATAGCAACAGTAATTGGAACAAAAATTGTTGCACAAGGCAAACTTTAGGCGTAGATTGCAAATATTGCACTAGTTTTTTCGAAACTTTTCTTTGGAAGCCTAATTTGGCCAATATTAACTGTCCAACTTGCTTGTGAAACACCCAATTAAAGGATTACTTGTGGACCACCAACCACCACCTAAACCACCGCCACCGCCACCGCCACCGCCACCACTTGTTTTCGAGAAAAGTCCAATTTAGTAAATTTCAAGGCAAACTTTAGGCGTAGATTGCAAATATTGCACTAAAGTTCATGTAAAAATGATTGGCGGTGGCGGAAAAAAGCGATTTTCTCAAAAACTTTCTTCAAGACCCCAAACTTTTTTTATATCAATCGATAGCAAATTACAAGTGCTACAAGATGCGAGCGTCAAATCAAAGGTTCCACGCAGTTTTGTATGTGTTTTTCGGGAAAAACTAATTTTCGGCAAAATCAAGTTTTTATAGAAGAGTCAAATCGACAAGCGGACTCCAGATTCTTATTCTACGTGCAATTGCGAGTTCGCTGATATATACATGTTTTGGGATTTTCAAATTAGTTTTCGGGAAAAACGCGTTTTTCGGAAGGGTGTGCGAGTCAAAAAATTGTCTGCGATCTGTTTTACTATGGAAAATTGCCCAACATTTTTCAAATATGACCCAAACGGTATAAACGGCCTGAAAACCGGCTCATATTCACGAGTCAAACTTAATTTTGGTCCATAGAATCCATATTTGCAGTCCGTTTGGCGCTATGTGGTCGCGTTTTCCAGTTATTTTCATTTTAATTGTTTTTTGCAAAATTTTGTCTGACTGGAGCTGCTGCTGTGAGTCTCTTCAGATGTTGCTCAAAATGCAACTCCTGGGGTAATTTTAGATGATGAATTCATTTCTGTCACCTAGAACACCGTCAGGTTACTGCAAACCTAACTTTCGAGCACCCCCTATTTGGTATGATATTTTAGCAATCTGTCTTTGACATCTTTGCTTGTTAAAAGAACACTGATTAGTCAACTTTGATCGGTCATAACACTGCAACCTTTTCAGCTAGAACAGTAACCAAAGTATTATTAGAGTCATTGAAGACTCTAGAGTCGATTTATGTGCTTATCCTATCATCCCAGTTATGAAGGAAGCTGATTTTAGCTGTTGCGCAAATTAGTATTCAGAGCGAAACTTGCGCAGATTAGGATATATCTTGGGCAAGAACTTGCTTCTCTATAACGTTAGACATGAGGCTGGATTCACTTGATGGCGTAAGCATTAATCAGTGTTCTTTTAACAAGCAAAGATGTCAAAGACAGATTGCTAAAATATCATACCAAATATGGGATGCTCGAAAGTTAGGTTTGCAGTAACCTGACGGTGTTCTAGGTGACAGAAATGAATTCACCATCTAAAATTACCCCAGGAGTTGCATTTTGAGCAACATCTGAAGAGACTCACAGCAGCAGCTCCAGTCAGACAAAATTTTGCAAAAAACAATTGAAATGAAAATAACTGGAAAACGCGACCACATAGCGCCAAACGGACTGCAAAAATGGATTCTATGGACCAAAATTAAGTTTGACTCGTGCATATGAGCCGGTTTTCAGGCCGTTTATACCGTTTGGGTCAAATTTGAAAAATGTTGGGCAATTTTCCATAGTAAAACGGATCGCAGACAATTTTTTGACTCGCACACCCACCGTATGATTAAGTGTAAAATTCTGTTGATTTTACGTCATTTTCTCACCCTGATTGCGAACTTCAAAATTATACAATGTGTACCTCTGAAAAATTAAGGGTACTTCGGAGTAAGTTGAGTAGTGACAAAAGCATCGACAAAAAGCTGCTGTCAAACATTAACCGCACATCAGTGCATACCGCCGAACTGGAACTAATTTCCTATAAAGATTTAAAACTGCTTCAGGGTTCATACGGATCAGGGTCCGAGTGCTAAAATCCCCTGACTTTCTACAAGCAAACTCATAAACCAGTAAACATCGGCAGATATTTACATAAACGCTAGCATACCCAATAATTTTCTAAAAGCAAAGGGTGAATTTGGTATTCGAAACTAATCGTATTTCAACAGGCATTCCGAGTGTGAAGTTAACAAGAATTAACAGTTTCAGGGTTTGACGAGGCCTGGTTGGGCCGCAGCCTAACCAGGGCGAGAAATTTTTCGAAGAAATAGCTTTTAAAAACGTTTAAAAGGTAGTCTTGGCATAAAATTAACAGGAATTAAGAGCCACATTTTATAAAACCGGGGCGGGTCCCCTAATAACCGGCGAACATGAAAAATTCTGACCTATAGTTTTTATTTGATAAATCGATAGATCTATGAGAGAAAATAACACACGAGAAATATTTTCACTCGACTGTCATTAATATGCAAATTAGGGCCAAAAACGTGTTTTTCCAGCCAAATTCGGTGTTTCTTTTATTTCTCCCGCATGCGTTGACGGATCGGGCTGATATTTTCAGTAAAAATTCTAGGTATAGTGGGTGTTGTACCTATAAAATTTGAAGAGGATCGGCCAAGGTTGAGATCGCAAATTATAATGAGATGTAAATTTTGGGGTCCTGTAAAAAATCGAATTTTGCAAAAAAGGTACATTGAAATTTTCGACCAAACTTTCAGTGTAGGTTGCTTAAGTGTCCCTCAAAGTAAACCCTCTTTTCCCGTTTGTGGACTTTGTCTCTGTTTCGAGAAATTGATGTTCGAATTTTCATGCACACGTTGGTAGAAAAAACCGGAATTTCCTTCCAGTTTTCGTAAGAGCAGACGGATCTTTTAGGGTTTGCTCTAGCTTGAAAGACCGCGCAATGGCCGATCGATTGGTTGGTCGCCGGCCAGAAACAAACCACTGAGTCGGGTACTGTAAGAGTTTAAAATGAGTGAGTCGACCACATTGCGATTTTCTCATGTTTTTGAGTTCTGTAATGTTGTTTATCATGACTTTTGCCTCGAAATCCGAATGGAAAGTGAATGCTAAGTTTGGAGAAGGTTCAGCGCGCCTCAGCAACCATTAATCAAAGAGCTGAATGTGAAACGCACAGCTGGCCACCTCAAGGCGCTCTCAATTGATATGGAACCTTTTCGAAAACGCTGTACATTGGCAGATTTGGGTTTTGTTTGACGGCTCTTCTTCAAGTATAGTCAGCTTTTGAAAAATGGTTGTTAAAGGCACGCCGAGCTTTGTATGAAACCTCCGAGTTTAGTGCAAATGTACAAGACAATGGTTTATTATAAGCAGTAAAACAGGGTCCCATTCTAATTTACACTGATTAGTACACAAGAGTAAAATTTTCTCAACAGCCAAAGCCGATTATTTCTGGAAAATTCTCCTGCAGGGTTGCGAGAAGTCCACTTGATAGCTCAAGCAAAGAGTCTAATTAGCACGATTGGTCTTGCCCTAAAAATATAATACAAGCAACAACCAAATAATAATAAATTATACCACAAATCTCAATTCTCAGAATCGCCTAATTCTCATCAAGGTGATTTGATGCTGTTCCGGTTTCTGGTTCACATGTTCGGCCATAAGGTCTTGATTTTTTCTTTTAAGGGCTTTAGAATTCTGGCCCTTGCTGCTGTAGGGGAAGAAGTTTTCGGCCGTTTCTTTGACGCCTCATCTGACATAACTGCTCTTTTGAGTTTTCTGTGCGTTTCTGATAAACTTGTACTAGCAGATAGTTTCAAAGACTGTTTTCCTTTCAGCACTCTGATTGGGGTTTCAATTTTTGTTAAGAGGTATAAGAGTCGAATTTCTCTGAACCAAAGCAAACTCCTAAAGTGTGAAAAGGAGTGTATGTAGCGTCTCATACAAGGTTACCCTGTCCAAGAATTATAGAAATTCGGCTTTCATATTTCACGAGAACAATCCATTTTTAATGCACAGTAATTTCTAACCAAAAACAAGATGACCCGAATTTACCTTTACATTTCGTTGGAGCAGACGGATCTGTTAGCTCTGAACCTCATTTTAAAGAACGCGCAAAGGACCAATCGATTGAGTTGTCATCGACCAAAAAGAAATCACTGAGTTGGGTATTCGAAGAGTTTAAGGTGGGCGAGTTCAGTTAGCATACTGCGATTTTCTCCTTTTTGATATGGTTTTTGCCTCAAAATAGTTTACTAGAGGCATGCTGAGCTTTCTCCAAAGTTTACGTACTCTTTTCAAGCCCAATTTGAGGCAAAAGTCATGATAACAACATGATAAAACTCAAAGCATGAAAAATATTGCAGTGTGGTCGACTCGCTCACTTTAAACTCTTACAGTACCCGACTCAGTGGTTTGTTTCTAGCCGGCAACCAACCAATCGATCGGCCATTGCGCGCTCTTTCAAGCGAGACCTAACGCTAAAAGATCCGTCTGCTCTTACAAAAGCTGGAAGTAAATTCCGGTTTTTTTCTACCAACGTGTGCATGAAAATTCGAACACTAATTTCTCGAAACAGAGACAAAGTCCACAAACGGGAAAAGAGGGTTACTTTGAGGGACACTTAAGCAACCTACACTGAAAGTTTGGTCGAAAATTTCGATGTACCTTTTTTTTGCAAAATTCGATTTTTTACCAGAACCCAAAAAATTATAATTTGCGAGCTCAACCTTGGCCGATCCTCTTCAAATTTTATGGGTACAACACTCAATATACCTATCATTATTACTGAAAATATCAGCCCGATCCGTCAACGCATGCGGGAGAAATAAAAGGAACACCGAATTTGGCTGGAAAAACACGTTTTTGGCCCTAATTTGCATATTAGTGACAGTCGAGTGAAAATGTTTCTCGTGTGTTATTTTCTACCATAGACCTATCGATTTATCAAATAAAAACTATAGGTCAGAATTTTTCATGTTCGCCGACCTGCCCCGGTTTTATAAAATGTGGCTCTTAACAGTTTCAGAGTTTGACAAGGCCTGGTTGGGCCGCTGCCTAAACAGGGCAAGAAATTTTTGAAGAAATATCATTCAAAAACGCACTTAAAAGGTAGTCTTGGCGTAAAGTCAACAGTAATTAACAGTTTCAGAGTTTGACGAGGCCTGGTTGCGCCGCTGCCTAACGGGGCGAGGAAATTTTGAAGAAATAGCTTTCAAAAACGCATTTAAAAGGTACGGCGTAAAATTAACAGGAATTAAGTTTCAGAGTTTGACGAGGCCTGGTTGGGCCGCTGCCTAACCAGGGCGAGAAAATTTTGAAGAAATATCATTTAAAAACGCGTTTAAAAGGTAGTCTTCTTGGCGTAAAATTAACAGGAATTAACAGTTTCAGAGTTTGACGAGGCCTGGTTGGGCTGCCCAACCAGGGCGAGAAAATTTTTAAAAATCCCTATAATTTTCCCTGACCAGATCTGACCTCCCTGACCATTTTTTTAAATTCCCTGACTTTTCCCTGACCCGTATGAACCCTGTTCTTATCAATTTGTAATGCAAGAGTACTCAGAGAAGATTTTTTCGAACACGAAAAAAAGAGAACACAAACGGTTACCAGCACCTTGTACACAGCCAGACACAGCTACGACATACAAAAATCACAGACGGAATGGCACAGTAGCTACCGGCGCCTGGACCGGTCTGAGAGGCAGTGCTGGACGCGCAATCACAGGAACCGGCGGCGGCGGCGGTTTGGCTTTCGGCTCCTCCAGCTCGAACAGAAATTCCAAATCAGTTCGATGAGGTTTGGCTTTCGGCTCCTCCAGCTCGAACAGAAATTCCAAATCAGTTCGATTCAGCCCACCGAAGTGTTGGTTGGAGGCTACCCTAAACCAAACTGCTTTGTTTGAAATGGGAATAGAGCAGACGCAGAAAACCAGTACCCGCTCATCACGTTCTTTGCCAACTCCAGCTTCTGCTTCTGGATCTCCAGCACGCGATCCTCTATCGTGTCTTGGCATACAAACCTAAAAAACGTTTACAGTTACCAGTTGCAGTTGCACCGTTGGACCAAACAATTCAATAGACTGACAGTTTAGACTGACACAATTTATACGAATATTCAACAGGGTCTGTACAGTAGACCTCCCGGACTATCCGCGCTCCTAAACTATTTTTCAAACCTCTCCGATTTTTATGGGAAGCAATTTCAACTGTTTTACATTTCAGAGACAAAACGTTGTCGCTAAAACAGCGATTATTAACTGCAGTTGAGTCCGAATTATCGTGTTTTACAAAACCAACGATCGTCATACATGTGCCGGGAAGCAATTTCAACTGTTTTACATTTCAGAGACAAAACGTTGTCGCTAAAACAGCGATTATTAACTGCAGTTGAGTCCGAATTATCGTGTTTTACAAAACCAACGATCGTCATACATGTGCCGGAAAAAATCAGGAGGGATATACATACGTATGAGCTCAGTGACCCAGAGCCCCAGTCCCAAAACTCAAATCAGCACAGCGCTAGAAGAAAGAATGTACATACTTGTGAATAAAAACCTCCTTATTCTGCCCCATCCTGTGGATCCTGCCACACGCTTGCTCTTCCAGTGCCGGGTTCCTAAGACACACGACAGTAAGTCATTTTACAACAATGATTACTACACACACAGAGACAGACACAGAGACAGACAGACAGAGACATACCAGTGCAGATCGAGCAGGAAGAGATGATTGGCTCCGGTTAGATTGAGACCGACGCCTCCGGCCCTCAACGCCAACAACATGACTGCCGGTCCTCTGCCCACTTGATTGAATCGGTGGATGCGCTCCTGTCGGTCCCCGGTCGGCACGTCTCCACTGATTCTGGTAAACTGCAGACCGACCTTTTCCAGGTGACCCTCGACAATGCTCAGCAGCTTGGCCCACTCACTCACGATCACACTGAAGCACATACCTATTCCGTCTCTACAGGGGCTTACCGCTCGCTCCGTTAACATTTAGGCTCAACTACAGCTGAACATTTTTACAGGCAATTTCGGCCATTTCTTCGCTTAAACCTATTGCGAAAATTTGGTTTCCAGAATCAGGGATTCGTCTTGCCGCTATGGAGTCAGTGAACACCTCCAAAAGCGCTCTGCTATACGTAAGGGAGGTAGGCTAAGTATCTGCCGGACTGTAATACAGTGCAAAAGAATAAACTCTGACCATTTATCGTTGGAGTCTTTGTTGCAGCAGATGTCCTCTACCTCCTCCATTAGGGCCCGGATCTAAAAGCTTACAAGTTAAACAAAGCCGAGAAACAAAACAAGAAAAGTAGCAATGCAACTCAACTCCATTTCCTTTTTGCACCTTTCACACATACATGAGCCGGGGGGTTTGCCCAGTCCCCAACTTGGGCTCGACCCCCCCAAACGACCCCACCCACCCACCTGAAGCCGACTTTTGTTCCTGACCCTCCCACCAAAATCGCCGCGACCCCCCAAACCGGCAGGCCCACCCCCAAATTTTCGGATTTTGGCTACCCCCAACCCATTTTTCCGGCCCATGTATGCTTTCACAGCTTGCTCTAACCATGGACGACTAAAAATTTTTAGTATGCTTTCACAGCTTGCTCTAACCATGGACGACTAAAAATTTTTAGTCGTTCATGCTCTAACAGTCCGTCAACTTAAATTATGTACTTGGCTATTACTCCTATAGCAGGGGGTCTGGCGTTCTCGGGTGGAAGCCCAAAAATCGCCTATTTTGCATTAAAAAGCAAACATTTTCTCCCTCCCGGAGGATTCAGTGAAGGATGGCCGGTCGAGGGGTATTGGCCGGCGAGGGAACAGGTAAATCACACCGTAATCCCAGGCCCAACATACATGTGTAACAGGTCATCCGCCGAAGGGGAGAGGGGGTTGGGGGGTCTGGCGTCGGCCGGGGGGTCTGAGCCAAAATTTTGGAAGGGGGTTCGGCACTAAAAAACGCTCGAAAACCGAAAGAATCGCAATTTTTAGGCTAAAAATCGTCTAAAATCGCTAATTTGAGCTAAAATACAGATAAAAAGTGCTGTTTTACAGGCGATTTTGGCAATTTTTGTGTCTGAAATTGCAAAAAATCAAAAATTGCTGAAAGGAAAAACCGTCTCCTCGGGGAAGGGGTGTCCCCATCCGGGGCGTCTGGGCTAGCATTTCGGCTGAAGGGGGGGGGGCAGAATTTTCAATTCCTGAGGGAGTGGTAAGTAAAAAAGTCCTTTTTTTTGTTAAAATAAGGTTTTTGGCCTATTTTTCATTAAAAATAAGAGCTCATTTACACCTAATCCAGGCATATTTTTATCAAAATTTTCTATACAAAAAGCGGCCGGCTGAGGCGGGTAGGTCAGACCCTGAGGGGGCCAACCCCTCAGCCCCCTTTGCCCATGTCTGGCCCAGACTCAAGATTGACAACGCATAGCTAGGTAGGGGTGACAGCTAGGTATGGAGCAAGTTGCTGCATGACAAATCCAGATCCAATAAGTGCAACTACGACAGTTAAGGTAAATAAGTAAAGTGAAACATTTAAGATGCATTTTGCGAGAAAGTCAGCTTTGGTGCCGAAAAGAGGGGGCAAGCAGGGCCATCTCACGGATCTGGCTGATATTTATATCTATTAAAATAGAGCACAGTCGAAGACCAACGGTGCATGCCCGGCCACCAGCAACCCCCTGGAACCAGAGCTACACCCCCTCAAAGTTGGGTCGGCAGCAATTTATGGTGTCATTTTAATAGCTCTGACATCCTCTATTTAAACGATTACCCTTCATTCGTTTCTTAGGCTATTGCGTTTGTTTTGATCTATAACTACTCCTTTTGGAGATATACGAATATTAATGCAAATTTTGTTTGATCAAATATCTCAAAATTAAACAGCAGTAGAGAAAAACAAAGGTCATTTTTGAACTCAGCGGGCCAAAATAGGGCGGGTACACTATTGACTGACAAAAGGTTCCGTTCAGAAATGCATGAATGCTGAACATTTATTTCAGAATTATGGCTTCTCACAGCATGTTTCTTAATGAAACTTCAGAGGTCCATAACTTGCGACCGAGTGGCCGTAGCGCAAAAATATAATGATATTCTGAATCAGCGGAAGAAACTGCACCGGATACATACCACGTTACGACCTGATTTGACAGGTAACTTATTGTCTGAGTACCAGGGAATAAAAATTACATAAGTAGCTCAGGAGCAGTCAGATTGAAAAACAGATGTCATTTTCGTAATCAGCGGCAAAAACTGCATTAGGTGATATAAATTTGGATGGCTCTGTACCCTAGATGCGACTGAATTGAGTCACCTTTCAAACGAGCATGTTATAGCAAGTGCAGCCGTTTTCTTCCCAAATCATAAAAATGCCGATATCTTCAAAAGTAGGCTATGTAGAGCAAAAATAAAGTTATTTTCGGAATCAGCAGCAAAAACTACGTAAGAAAAACTGTATTGCACCGCGGTTAATGGTCATACTAGCGAGTAGTGCGTTAATGGTCATACTAGCGAGTAGTGCCAGTCAAGAAATAGGGTTGGTCTCGAATTTGGACGCCAATTTCTCCCGATCCAGAGCGAATGTAGCTAAACTGAATGCATTTTCGAACTCAGCACATAAAACTGCATATAACAGTATGCTAACCACTAAGCTTTGCAGAAAAAAATTTTTTTCGAACACCTTTGAGAGGCCAAACACCCCCCATACCCCCCCTAAACAGCACACTTTAGTGCGCTCATTTTGTTTGGCCAACTCATGCCTAACATTTGTTAAAACATTAGCTTGGCAGGGCCTTTGCACAAAAAGTTATGAAGATTTTTCGAAAAAAAACGGAGTGGCATTTTTCGGCAATTTCGCAGTTTTCGGTGAAGATCTCGGTAACCAGCTATGATCTGGAAACGGGAGTAGCAGAATATGAAAGGCCATTCGAACAGCTACAAAATCATATGCGGCTCGGGATCCTAGCCTAAGAAACGAATGAAGGGTAATCGTTTGAATAGAGGGTATCAGAGCTATTAAAATGACACCAAAAATTGCTGCCGACCCAACTTTGAGGGGGTGTAGCTCCGGTTCTAGGGGGTCTCTGGTGGCCGGGCATGCACCGTTGGTCTTCGACTGTGCTCTATTTTAATAGATATAAATATCAGCCAGATCCGTGAGATGACCCTGCTTGCCCTGCAAAGCTGACTTTCTCGCAAAATGCATCTTAACACTCAGTCAAAGGAAGTGTGATTGGAATTGGACTCCACCACAGAAAGGGTCAGTATAATTTCAATCTAAGTTAAATTTAGGCCCCGCTTCTTTGGGGCATTCAGTTCACAAAATAGTACTTATTAAAGATACTAACTAATAAGACAGTCAGGCACTTAACGTTGTTTATGGCACCGGTGCAATCTGCTACCACTACACTCTCCGAACGGGGGGGGCAGAGATGAGCCAGCATTCACCTGAGGGGGTGGTAAATTTTCAAATCCTCAGTGGGGCTGAGGGGGTAGCGGCGGCTGACGGGGCGGTTGAGGAAATGGTAAGCCAGAAAGTCCGATTTTTGGCTAAAAGAAAGATTTAGGCTTATTTTTCGATAGAATAGGTTAAAATTAGCTATTCTGAGCTCATTTACACCTAATCTAGACACACTTTTATCATAATTTTCGGGGGTAGCGGCGGCCTGATGTGGGTCAGGCCCCTCAACCACATGTCTGCGTGGGGTACCAATTATATGGCAGTCCGGTACATGTTGCGGCTAGTCTAGGTACCGACGGCAGCGTAAAGTACATAATAAATGGCACCAGTACAATAAAGGACATGTTAAGTGGCTGGCAGTAAGTCAGTATAGAATTACTTTAGTACTGGCGTAGGACGACTTGAACATTTGGTCCACCCGTTCTTCCTTGTTCAGCTGCTCTATGCCGTCTGTCAGGTCTCCTATTTTCGACAGCTCGGCCTTAGTAATCTGCGCAGAACGCTCAATATTGGCGTTCTGCTTTAGCGCTTCCATGCCAAAGTGCTAAAAGAGAACTGAGAATAATAATAATATTCAGCTGTCCTGTCTAACCTGTTTAGTGAGGGCCAGATGCACACAGGCCTGTCTGAGTCTTAGGAGCATGACCAGAATGCAGGCAGGTTATGTCCGTCCGATCCTGCTTTTCCAAAAAGCGCACACGAGATCTAAAAAAATGCCATTGTCAATGATTGGTCCTAGCCACTGACTGACTGGCAGCAGGCAAACCTAACCCATCATACAGTGATCGGCCATTGATGTTGAAGGGGATTGAGTCCGGATTTTAACAGCAATTCTAGCGATTTCTGAAAAAGTGCCAAAAAATCATTCTAAAAATTGCTTCCCAGAAAAATCATCTTGGGCAGAGGGGTTCCTGTAGGTTTGGCTCTTGTCGGTGGGGGTACCTTAGTAGAGCAGACCTTAGTAAGCCTCCCTTCACCTGTAGGCAGAACTAGACATTAGAAAATGTGTGGACAGGCAGAACTAAACATTAGAAAATGTGGACTAAACAACCCAAAAATGCTACCGGGCGCGGTCTTTCGCTGCCTAATCATCTTGGTTGGCGTCTGGGTGCGGCTTTCCCTCACCGGATACTCAGTGGCCCAACCCAAGGGTTTGCCAAGCCGGCCAACCACTTCCCAAACTTCGGTCATCTTGATGTGATGAGTTCTGTTGTCCTTCTCCTGGTGTTGCTATCTAGAACAGAGCTTTGTAATCAGGTCAAAGGGAGCAAAATAACACGCCAAAGGTTAAACGCCAAGTAGAATCAAAAGTAGACTAAACCTATGCACTGGTGCCTACACTTACCTAGAGACACTAAACTCTAAAATTGAACATCAACATGGCCACAAACCTATCCCCTGGTACCTAAAATTGAACATCAACCTGGCCACAACATCAATCAGCGCTAACCTAAACCTATCCCCTGGTACCTAAAATTGAACATCAACATGGCCACAAAACTATCCCCTGGTACCTAAAATTGAACATCAACATGGCCACAAACCTATCCCCTGGTACCTAAAATTGAACATCAACCTGGCCACAACATCAATCAGCGCTAACCTAAACCTATCCCCTGGTACCTAAAATTGAACATCAACATGGCCACAAACCTATCCCCTGGTACCTAAAATTGAACATCAACATGGCCACAAACCTATCCCCTGGTACCTAAAATTGAACATCAACATGGCCACAACATCAATCAGCGCTAACCTAAACCTATCCACTGGTACCTATACTTTCACTTAGAGAATCTACATGGCCACAACATCAACCAGAGCTGAGAGCCAGGCGAGTTTTGGGGTACAATCACACAGTATAGCCCAGCTTTCAGCCTTGGCCGCAACATCAACCAGCGCAGAGAGCCGGGAGAGTTTTGGGGTAAAGCACAAATCAGCGGTAAAGCACAAATAAATCAGTAGAGTTTTAGGGTAAAGCACAAATCAGTGCATTTTACTTGCCAGCTGGGGTAAAGCACAAATAAATCAGTAGAGTTTTGGGGTAAAGCACAAATCAGTGCATTTTACTCGCAATCAATCACACAGTATAGCCCTGCTTTCAGCGTTAGCCACCACATAGCAGCAGCTTTTAATCAATCACACAGTATAGCCCTGCTTTCAGCATTAGCCACCACATAGCAGCAGCTTTTAATCAATCACACAGTATAGCCCTGCTTTCAGCGTTAGCCACCACATAGCAGCAGCTTTTAATCAATCACACAGTATAGCCCTGCTTTCAGCATTAGCCACCACATAGCAGCAGCTTTTACTCGCAATCAATCACACAGTATAGCCCTGCTTTCAGCGTTAGCCACCACATAGCAGCAGTGCCTCAATCACACAGTATAGCCCTGCTTTCAGCGTTAGCCACCACATAGCAGCAGTGCCATGAGTGCTGAGAGCCGGACAGGCAAGTTTTGGGGTAAGACAAAATCAGTGAATTTTGCGCAAAGCACAATCACAGTAGCAGCAGTGCCACCAGTGCCTCAATCACACAGTATAGCCCTGCTTTCAGCGTTAGCCACCACATAGCAGCAGTGCCATGAGCGCTGAGAGCCGGACAGGCAAGTTTTGGGGTAAGACAAAATCAGTGAATTTTGCGCAAAGCACAATCACAGTAGCAGCAGTGCCACGAGCGCTGAGAGCCGGGCAGGCAAGTTTTGGGGTAAGACAAGATCAGCGAATTTTGCGGAAAGCACAATCACACAGTACAGACCAGCTTTCAGCCTTGGCCACAACATAAACCGGCGCTGAGAGCCGGACGGCAAAGCTTTGGAGTAAAGCGCACACAAAAAACAGATACCTGGAAGAGCGGTAGCAGCAGTGCAACCAGCGCCGAGAGCCGGGCGGGAACCTCTGGGGTAAAGCGCACACAAAAACAGATACCTGGAAGAGCGGTAGCAGCAGTGCAACCAGCGCCGAGAGCCGGGCGGGAACCTCTGGGGTAAAGCGCACACAAAAACGGATACCTGTAAGAGCGGTAGCTGCAGTGCAACCAGCGCTGAGAACCGGGCGGGCAAGCTTTGGTGTAAAGCGCACACAATAAGAGATACCGTGGTGCAATCAGTGAGTTTCGCGGAAAGCACAACCACACAGTACAGACCGGACGGCAAAGCTTTGGAGTAAAGCGCACACAAAAACAGATAGCTGGAAGAGCGATAGCAGCAGTGCCACGAGCGCTGAGAGCCGGGCAGGCAAGTTTTGGGGTAAGACAAAATCAGCGAATTTTGCGCAAAGCACAATCACACAGTATAGCCCAGCTTTCAGCCTTGGCCACAAACATCAACCAGCGCTGAGAGCCAAGTTTTGGGGTAAAGCACACACAAAAACAGATACCTGGAAGAGCGGCAGGCAGAGCACATCGGCAGGAAGCTAATCAGGAAGCAGAGTGACCATGCCACCACGTTTTTGGCTAAACACAGCAGGTAAAGCACACACAAAAACAGATACCTGGAAGAGCGGCAGGCAGAGCACATCGGCAGCCACGTTTTTGGCTAAACACACACAGCAGGTAAAGCACACACAAAAACAGATACCTGGAAGAGCGGCAAGCAGAGCACATCGGCAGCGAGTTAATAAGGAGGAAGCAGAGTGACCATGCCACCACGTTTTGGCTAACCACACACAGCAGGTAAAGCACACACAAAAACAGATACCTGGAAGAGCGGCAGGCAGAGCACATCGGCAGGAAGCTAATCAGGAAGCAGAGTGACCATGCCACCACGTTTTTGGCTAAACACAGCAGGTAAAGCACACACAAAAACAGATACCTGGAAGAGCGGCAGGCAGAGCACATCGGCAGCCACGTTTTTAGCTAAACACACACAGCAGGTAAAGCACACAAAAACAGATACCTGGAAGAGCGGCAAGCAGAGCACATCGGCAGCGAGTTAATAAGGAGGAAGCAGAGTGACCATGCCACCACGTTTTGGCTAACCACACACAGCAGGTAAAGCACACACAAAAACAGATACCTGGAAGAGCGGCAGGCAGAGCACATCGGCAGCGAGTTAATAAGGAGGAAGCAGAGTGACCATGCCACCACGTTTTGGCTAACCACACACAGCAGGTAAAGCACACACAAAAACAGATACCTGGAAGAGCGGCAGGCAGAGCACATCCGCAGGAAGCTAATCAGGAAGCAGAGTGACCATGCCACCACGTTTTGGCTAACCACACAGAGCAGGTAAAGCACACATAAAAACAGGTTTTTACGTTTCTCCAGGTCGGCAGGCAGAGCACATCGGCAGCCAGTTCATAAGGAGGAAGCAGAGCACACAGCAGGTAAAGCACACACAAAAACAGGTACCTGTTTCTACATTTCTCCAGGTCGGCAGGCAGAGCACATCGGCAGCCAGTTCATAAGGAGGAAGCAGAGCACACAGCAGGTAAAGCACACACAAAAACAGGTACCTGTTTCTACATTTCTCCAGGTCGGCAGGCAGAGCACATCGGCAGCCAGTTCATAAGGAGGAAGCAGAGCACACAGCAGGTGAAGCACACACAAAAACAGGTACCTGTTTCTACATTTCTCCAGGTCGGCAGGCAGAGCACATCGGCAGCCAGTTCATAAGGAGGAAGCAGAGCACACAGCAGGTAAAGCACACACAAAAACAGGTACCTGTTTCTACATTTCTCCAGGTCGGCAGGCAGAGTACATCGGCAGCCAGTTCATAAGGAGGAAGCAGAGTGACCATGCCACCACACATTTTTTTTGTCTAACCACACACAGCAGGTAAAGCACACAAAAACAGGTACCTGTTTTTATGTCTCTCCAGGTCGGCAGGCAGAGCACATGGGCAGCAGTCGGCAGGCAGAGCACATCGGCAGCAACCTCGCAGAGCCACCATACCACCGCACGTTTTTGGAAAGCACACACAGCAGGTAAAGCACACACAAAAACAGATACCTAAAACTAAAATTATAAGTACAAGTATTTTTAAAATTTCAATCACTATAGAGTGCATGGCCCATTCTGGTTGCTCAGGAGTGATGGCACAGAAGCGTAACCGGCCTGACGACTCGATCAGCAGGCACTTTTCTGAGAGCACCTTCTCCGATTGGGGATCTTTGGGTAAAGCAGACAAAACACATTAACGTTTATAAAACAAAAACTATAACTATTTTTAAAACTTCAATAGCT
The DNA here is from genome assembly GCA_030248155.1 of Sabatieria punctata. NCBI lineage: Eukaryota > Metazoa > Nematoda > Chromadorea > Araeolaimida > Comesomatidae > Sabatieria > Sabatieria punctata. The sequence continues at coordinate 43,698 of JASANB010001661.1, forward strand.
TTTAAATTTGTCAGCTAGTATAAAAAATTAAACAGCAGTACTTTTTCACTGTAGAGTGCATAGCCCATTCCTGTTGCTCAGGAGTGATAGCACTCAAGCGTAGCCGGCCTGACGACTCGATCGGCAGCAACGTTTTCTGAGAGATTGGGCATCATCATCATCGCCTAGGTACACACACAACCTACCAGGTTTCGAAGGCAGTTTCAATTCCAAATACCCTAAAACCTCCTAGAAACTCCTAACAATTTTTATAAATCCTAGAAACTCCTTTCCTAAGAAATCCCAGAAAAATCCCAAAAATCAAAAACCCCATCCCAGATTTTAAAAACTCCAGAAAAACCTCTAACTCCAATCTCAAATTTTTACACCAATCCCAAATAAAAAACTCCTAGATCTAGAAGGAAAACTCCTAACCTGGCAACCTTGCCTTACCTTGTCGGTGATCAGGCTGTCACAGAAGGAAGCACTCGCTGAACGTGATGAGCGGCCAAGCTATCGATGCACGAGCCCACACAGCTGACTTGTCTTCAACCACGGCAGTAGGTGCCGCTTCTCTCGCCAACAGCTGCAAACGAGAACGTGTGCACGGTTGCACATAGACAAGCAACATTACCAGGGCAATGCCTTGCCACAGAGAGCAGCTGGCCTGGCAGGAACGGAGGTTGACTGGATCGCAAACTGGCAGAATGATTTTTCACGGCTGCGCGCCCCTTAAATAGAGGCCGGCCTCACAGTTCTGAGCGATAGCCTACTCTAGGGAGGGGTGACTGCCTAGCAAAACACTACTGCGTGCAAATATTTCTTATCTACAGTAGTGCTGACCTTGCCTGGCCGACATCAAACGCCATTCTCTGTGAACCGGGAATTTCGAAAAAAAATTCAACACACACGGGTCTCAGGGACCAACTCTCCCTGAGTGGAGAGCAAAGCTGAAAGCTGAACGCACGCTCACGGCCTCACGGACGAGCTCTCCGTGAGTGGTGAGCAAAGCTGAAAACTTAGGCTTTTCTTCAACTGAATTTCGAGCACTGTTAAAAAATTGCGTTGGTGTAACTTATGACATACAAATTGTAGAATGTTTTCAGATTAACTGATTTGTATTTAACATGTCTATAGTTAGGGGATTGTGCTGCCGAGTAGAACTCAATTTTTTTCAAAAACTGGACTGAGGCATTTCTTCGTCTGAACGCTTCAATTGTTAATTCGGGCTCAAATAGAAATAGGTACAGCTGAAAACCGCTGTTTTACAGGCAATTTTAGTGTTCGAAAGGCTGAGAATTTTCAACACTAGGTTACCTAAAAAAAATACTTGCCGCCAAAATCGAATGGCTTGCTTTAAAATATCGAATACAACTGCAATTTTCCATCTGAAACTACTATGGCACCATTTGGGCTGCAGTAAATTACCGACAAAGTGCACTTCTGAGAAAAAGTAGTGATATCAAGGAAAATTTTTGACTAAAACAAAGTTTTTGGTGATTTATCATTAGCGGTTAGCGCTATAGCATGGAATTTAGCAGGTTTGCTTCCAGAAAGAGCGTAAAATCAAAAAGTTGCGGTTCCGGCACCCCTCAACACTGGAATGGGACTGGAACCGGAACCGGAATTCCGTTCGATCGCTAATGGTAAGTAGAGTGCTCAGACTAGCTTATTTCTCAACCGATTTAATCGAAAAATTAGCCAAAAAACCTTAATTCTAGCGAAAAATCGGACTTTTTAGCTTACCATCCTCTCAATTCCCCATTAGCCGCCGCATACACCCTCCAGCCAGCCCCTTAGAATTTGAGAATTTGTCACCCCTCAGCCGAAATGATAGCCGATGTCTGTCAACAGTAATAATGCCAGTAAGTCAGAACTAGAACCTCAATCTCAAGAGGCTTTCCAGTCAGTTTCTGCTTGCATCCACAACAGACAATGCCTGTGAGACTGAACATATGCTATCGCATAGCAAAACTGGCTGAAAAGTATCTAATGTACACACTTTAGCTCGGCAGATAAATTGGAGCAGTTTGTTTGATTAAGAGAAACAAGGGCAAAGACGAAAGGCGGTGGGCGGGCAGGCGGAAAATTGTACTGTATGTAAGTATGGCTTGCCATTGAAAGGTATATTGTAGATACCGACGACAACACACTCATGCAACACTTGCATGCTCCAAAAAAAGTTCAGTAGTAGCTAGGCTTGTGTAAGCAAATTAAGTATATTTTAAGTAAATTAAGTAAATTATTTTTGGTAAGTATAATTTACAAATTATAATTATAATTAACTTTACATGTTTTTGTAGAAATTTAATTTAATTATAATTTACTTACCAAACAATATACTTGTATTAGTAAATTTCTAAAAAAATATAATTAAAATTATAATTATAATTTACTTAGCAACAGCACGCTGAACTTCCTGGATGATCTTATTTGCAATAGACTAAAATTAATCAAAAAAAGAATTTCTGGCACTGCACTGCACTATTTCTGAAACTCTTCACAGTCTTATGATATGCTTAAATGCCCCTCAAAATCAATTTTTCTAGCGCAATTCCCAGTTCCTCTCATTATTGTGATATTTTCTACTTTTGCAGATTTGGAAGAACCCGATGCAGACAAGTAAAAAATTATTATTGATTTTTCAAATATTTCCCAACATTTTTCTCAATTGTAGATTTACCCATGGTTTTCATTGGCAGTGCCAAACCCCCACAATGTAGCAACTTTCCATTGTTTATTGAAAGTCACTCATAGTTTCAGATACTGTAAGAGTACAAAACTCTGCTTTCAGACAACATGCTATTTCAGTTGCTCATAGTTTGTTTATTTTACAAATTTTTATCGACCTTTAAGAAAACCACAATTTCCGAAGCTCTGTTGATAAGCTCATAAATTACATGTTTTTGAAATGATAAAACCTTTGCATAATTTGGCTCATGCATCGTTAAGCTCCATAAGTCAATTGCCTGAAAGTTAATCTTTGTCTTTCCATAATTATTTACCAGTTTCTCCAAAGAAAGCGAAAAAATTCAAAGAAATTCTTTGCTAATCATTTCGATGTCAAGGAATCAACAAAAGAATGCCCGGGCCAGAGCGTGCCACTTAATCTGCTGATGCGAAACTTCTCTCTCAAACAAACAAGGAACTACTTGCCCCAGTGACTAAAATTTGCTTGCTTCACTGTAGCACAGTGCAACCTTTTTCCTATGTTCAGTAAGAATTTTACACCTAGATCTTTCCACAAACTAGTGCAGCTATGTCTCATCAATGGTATTCTCTTTCAGATTGCATCCTAACCCTATTGAACCCCAGTGCTGCATTTTCAGACTAGAGCAGCAATGCCTAGCATAAAGGTAACATGGCGGTGACAAAAAATTTCTTTCTAGCTATTTTTTGACAGTTTTCTATGTAGTCAAGCAGTATGCTGTCTATGATCTCTAGATCTCAAACGTTCAATTTCATCTAATCCTAACTTTATTCATGTACTTTTCACTCTTTGTTCACTCTACAAATTGTAGCTACTGTATAAAACTGACTTTGCTAACAACCAAGAAGCCAAACCTGGAACAACCAAACCTTCCTGTAAACTGAAACCTATGTTTGAACATAAGTTATTTGCTGCGCACTAACGCGAAAATTACTGCTGACTTATTACTTAGACAAGAAAACAGTATGTATTCTGAATTCATTTGGTGCTTACCAGAACCAATTGCTTAATTTTTTCTGTTCTTTGTATTGTACATGCCTAGCCATGCATATTTGTAATTCAAATACTACAGTGGCTGATAATCTCTCTAGCACACATTCAGTTTCGTTCCTACTTTTGCACCAGATTCATAACTGTAATTTATCCCCATATATTCTACTTTGAGTATCTTTAACATAAATTTCTTTTCAAGATAAAACTTTTTTTTTTGTATTTAAAGTAAACTCGAATTGATCATTGATATTCTGAAAATTCTCAAGTGCAACCAAGCACATACATACTTCTTTAGAAATCATTATATTTTCTTTCTAGATCGTATACTACTTCGCATACTTTCAGAAACCTATATTCCAAGTACATTTTCCCTTAAACCTACTGAAGCTGTAAAAAAATGTGTTATTTTTTATTATTTTGCTATATTAAAAAAAACTCCGGTTAAACCATGTTTGCAGGCTTTAACCCGTACTTCTTGTGACTAACTTGTCACTTTATTGTGCCAGTTCTTTCTATAGAAGCTGATGGAAAACTATGCCAGATGCGTTTGGCTGGTATGAAATCCTAGAAAAATATCTAAAAATTCTGAGATAACTTTATTGATTTAATGATAGTGCTTTAGATGATAAGAAGCAAAAAAATATGTTGCTTATTACGCTTCATTTTATCCAAAACTTGTGTTCTATTTCAGCTACCAACACTTCCTTTTTCTGATGTATTTAGCCTGCTGAAACATGTCTTTTGATTTTTATGGGTATATTATCTCTAATCATCAATTTACAAACAAAAACCCACCAAATTACACTAGTGTTTCCGATCAAATTAAAATTAAATAACAAAATTAAATTGTTTTGGTCAAAATCATAAAGTAAATAGCAATTTAATAACAAATTAAATTTCTCGCAATGACTGTCAAACAAATTAAAATTATATTAAATTTCGTAAAATTGACCTAGAAATTTGATATACAGTACAGTACAGTTTATTCTCGTCTATAGCCTAGGTACACCATGCAAGCACAGTAAACGGATTAAATGGATAAACGGATATGAATTTGATATAAATTTGCTTGATTTGGTAGCTTCGCTAACCAAAGTCTGGCTACAAAACAACAAGTTCAGTCCAAAGATGACCTTGTTCATGCCTATAGCAAAGATATCAACTCATTAAATGCTAGTTTGTAGACCATTTGTCGCCATCTGAAGAAAGGTCAACTCATTTTGGACTGACAGACCCAGGTTTTGAGCTGTTTCCTCAGGAATTGAGTATTGATTTAAGCAATTTATATTTAAGTGTCTCTGCACGAGAAAGTGGGCCATTTCGCGGGGCATGAAAATATTCAAAATTAGTTTAGGTCCATATAGTTATGACTGTTAGATTCATTTTTCTTCAAAAACAACGAATTTGAAGTCCGTTTTCGCCTACCTAGTGTAGTAAGCCCAATATGGAGCCCTTTACCCCCCAGAGTATGGCAATTTTGTTCTTCTGTGTTTTGAAACTTTAGATATCGTAACATATGTAAAAAGGCACGCTGAATTTCGTGGTGGTATACGTTTTTTCGAAAAACTTTGAAAATTGCATTTTTTCGCGTTTTAAATTTTTCAAAGCTAAAAAAACGCCAATTTTTGTCGTAGGAAACGTCGATTAACACGCTTAAAAGATGCGCTAAACAATTCTCTTTCGATTGGTATAATCATATCTGGGGGTTAGGGTATGTAGACGGGCACTTTAGGGCCTCTGAAAGTCAATTGGTCGGCTTCATAGCGCCATTTCTGCAACTGACCGCTTTAACCGGTCGCTAAATCATTAGACAAATGGCAAATTATCACTTGGGCACCACCGTTTCAACCAACAATCAATGAAAAAGTAATCTCTTGCTCTATTTGTCACACTCTGCGTGATTCATGAACTCATGTTTGGGTATTATTTATCTAATTCGCTGGAGAGAAAACCAAATCCAAAATTGTTGGCGCTTGCTTCTGTGCGTTTGCTACGAAGTGTTCTAAAAACTTCTAGAACGATGTAGTACTGAGCTTGTATCTAGAAACGTTTTACGCACGCAAGTACAGTAACAGTGAATTGATATGGAACGGGGATGAAAGAAGGGAGAAGTAACACATGGGCGTGCATTGATCTCAATGGAACTACCGGTATAGAGCAAATTAGCCTTCCAAAAATTATACAAAACCATACCCTGATACATGTGCATTAGGTAAACAAGATCGAAAACTGTAATTCTATTCCTGGACACAGCTGGAACCATCCAAAATATCTGCTAACATAGTTTGAAGTGCATTCTTCTGTTTGCTCCGTTTTGGTACCGAACCATCGCTGCCGATGTTACCCCTATTTATAAATCGGGAAATCCTAGCATTCCTGTTAATTACAGGCCTATTAGTCTTACATGTACTTCAGCTAGCACAGAGCGCATCTCTCTACGAATGTCTTCAGGGTTTCTTTTCTCACCAGTAGCTTTGCCCCTTTTGAAAATCTCAGTGAGCCAGGTCTTCATATCCCCTGATTTCTTTTGAGCTGGTTTTCTTTTGTGCAGGGCCCAACCCTGAGATTCTGACACATAGTCTTGAGAGCTTACAGATTCAACTCGCAGCAGATTGTCAAGCTCTTCTTGGGTGGTTGCCACCTCTTGCCCTCAAGCTTATTTTAGTTCGCTAACTTTCTCGGCCCAAATATCGTGAGCTGCATCATATGTACATTGTTCTTTTCTCAATGAACAGTTCGCATTCCCCACTGATCACATAGGCGTCTAACTGTTCCTCTGTCGGAAACTCAGCCTCACAGAAGGGCTTGTCACAGAAGTACATCGCAGGTGGCTGCTGGTCAATCTCTGGAATGTCTGAATCTTCAGCAGTATCTTCCTATTTCATGCAGAACCTGACAGCGATTGCAGCTCAGAGTGTGACTGTGACTGCAGACAACTGCTAGCTGATCAACATCTGGATCACTGAGAGCGAAAAAGGCGCAGTGCGTTTCGCAAGGGCCACCCTGATTGACATGAGCACCATGATCTAGCTTTAGGTAGCGCTTGAACTCTTTCAGTGTACAACGAACTGCATTTTTTGCCCTGATCGAACTGCCATGTAGCTCCATTTGAGCCAACACCGAAAACAGACAGTCAAATGCCTCTGCGCCTTCTGCAGCAGTGTTGTCCAGGCCTGTCATGTTTTTTTGCATGGATGCAGCGAACACACTGATGAGCTTGTACAGAACCCTTTCACTTGGCGAGTCCTTGCATCCAAATTCTTGGCAGTATGCTTGATACAGCTTTACAAGACTAGTAGCAGTGACTGTTCGCAGGCAATTCGGTATCTCACGGACCACACCACTGTCAAACTTCAGCAGTTGTCTGTTGTGCGCTACAACTTGGAGGTATTCTGGTATCGCACAAAACTCATCAAATTGTGTGATTTGCGATCGAGAGATTCGTGTGGTCTGGCTGGTTTTGCTTCCTGGTTTGGCGCTACTGCTGCGAGAATCGTAACGATGCCACTGGAGGCAACTGCTGCAAATCTTCGCTTCTCACGATCACTCAGATTTTCGAAGTCCTTGACCAACTGATATCGCAGAGGAACAGCGGGAAGAGCAATGAGACTTTAGCAGCCATTCCTATGCTGTACTCATTTGCTGGAACAAGTCTAGGGGAAGCGCGTTTGACGGTTGGAGCGGGTTTGTATGGGATCAGGTCTCTTGTTGCTGTTTTCTTCGTAGGAGACTCAGAGGACACTGCTTCAAACATGAGCTCTTGCGCTTTTCGTTTAACTGACCTGTCTTGAGCAAAACCTGTCATTTCTTCTTCCATTGCTTCTTCTCTCTGTGCTGAAGCGGCGGCTCCTTCACTCCCTTCATCAGTTGATTCTGATGCAAGACTTTGTACGTCTTCACCAAGACATTCTCCAGTAGATGAAGCGATCTCTGGCTCTTTTTCAGTTAGTTTGAGACTGTTGTAACAGCGATTGCACAGTCCACCACCAAGGGGCAAGAGATTACTTTTTCATTGATTGTTGGTTGAAACGATGGTGCCCAAGTGATAATTTGCTATTTGTCTAATGATTTAGCGACCGGTTAAAGCGGTCAGTTGCAGAAATGGCGCTCCGGGGCCGACCAATTGACTTTCAGAGGCCCTAAAGTGCCCGTCTACATACCCTAACCCCCAGATATGATTATACCAATCGAAAGAGAATTGTTTAGCGCATCTTTCAAGCGTGTTAATCGACGTTTCCTACGACAAAAATTGGCGTTTTTTCAGCTTTGAAAAATTCAAAACGCGAAAAAATGCAATTTTCAAAGTTTTTCGAAAAAACGCATACCACCACGAAATTCAGCGTGCCTTTTTACATATGTTACGATATCTAAAGTTTCAAAACACAGAAGAACAAGATTGCCATACTCTGGGGGGTAAAGGGCTCCATATTGGGCTTACTACACTAGGTAGACGAAAACGGACTTCAAATTCGTTGTTTTTGAAGAAAAATGAATCTAACAGTCATAACTATATGGACCTAAACTAATTTTGAATATTTTCATGCCCCACGAAATGAAGCTTTTGGCCCACTTTCTCGTGCAGAGACAATTAATTCATATCAAATAACAATTTTGTATCAAATTAAATTTCAGAATTTGGGTATCAAGCAAATTAATAGCAAGTTATATTTTTCTAAAGGCTGGCCAAGCAATTTAATAGTTATTTAATTTCAAGATAAATTTACTCGGAAACACTAAATTACACATATGCTACCAAGCATTTACTTCTTGTGAAACAAATCTGACTGATTGACAGTATGAATGTCTGATCGCAACTTTTCTGGATATTTATGCAAAAATTTACTTTTTTTCAGACAAAAAATCACAAAATAAAAATTTTTGCGATCTTACGCTCTATTTGGTAACTATTTCGCAATTTTTATTCCCAAAAACTTTCAAAAAGTGGCTTGTGCCGTACTTCTTGAGAAATCTTCAGAACATATTTGGTTGGGATACGTTTTGAGATTATACAAGCCGAGGACGGCTTGTTTTGAAGAGAAGAGAGATGTCATGTATGGTTGGGATACGTTTTCATAGAATGCCAATGACTTATAATATCATGTTATAATAACACCGAATGAATGTGATTAATGCTTTGATGTGTATTCGTGTATTCATATGTTTTGTGTGTGTGTAGCGTGATTAAGCGGAGTCTAAAAGTGGCATCAGGTAGGCGGATTGGAGCAAAGGCAACTCGGAAGGCAGCAGAAAAACTCGCCTTCATAGGAAGGAAGGGCGCGCGCGCTATATAAGCAGACGGCCGCAGCGCACCTCGGTCAGTGTCTCTGCAAGATCTTCGATTGCGCTCAAGCTTTGTTATACCTCTGCATCCTATCGCTATGGACGGACACGGCCCCGGTGGACCTCGTCGCTGACGCCCATCGACAACTCCTCATGACCAGACCCAACGGAGCCCGGCAGGTAAGCGAGAGTAGATTAGACCCCATAGGGAGAAAGACATAGTTAAAGCATCACGTATTTAGTAGTCGTCCTGTCTTACGGTAGCTGACATTCACCCGCACGCTCATATCCTTCTGGCCCGTTGCTCGGAGTCTATTGGCCGACACCTGTGCACGCCCATCATTAGTCAGCTGAGCAAGACTACTATAGATAAGTTAGCTGTTGAGCCATATTGATCGTTCTCACGGCCAACCGCTGACTCCTAGAGCGCTGTAGTCGGTGCGCCCATTAAACCGGCATAGCTATCGCTGTGTCAAACCTATCTCAAATTCACCCGTAGCCGCCGCACTACAGTACGTAGGTTACACCTCAGAACACAGGCCAATAACCTACATCATAACACAAACAACAGTAGTGCTGGTTTCCGATATCTAAACCGAACGCTTTCGAATGCGCAGTGCGCACCAATCGATAGCTGTTTCAAAATACAAATACAAAATTCAAAATCCCCCACTCATTTCCCGTATCTTGCCTGGTTAGCTGATCACTATTAGCAACCACGTTTAGTCTGTTGTGGAAGTGCGACCAATAACCTCTAGACTTAAAGCAGAACCAAAGTTTCAGTTTTCAAGACACTTTACTGACCATCTTTTCGAGTCTGGTTGTCTTTCAATGCTGTTTTTAACTGTAGAATCGTAGATAGACGAAATACAGGGCTACATATATTGCGTTTGGGCCACTTCGGTACCGTACATCTTTGCCCTGGTCTATTTGGACCACTTTGGGTGGGATATACGGGACGGGGATCTGTATTGCCGCTAGATCAATAAATGCGGTAATGAGTTTAAACTACGGTCGCGCCAGGATTGCGTTTACTGAAGTGTTCGAGGATACTATAAACGACAAATAACACAATTATCAAGCGATTTCTTGTTAATTTAGCTCAAAGTCAAACAACCACCAATCTGACATAAAAAGTGGTGGGTCGGCGGATTGTCATTGCGAGAGACATCCCAGCAGAGTTTCCTGACGCTGATTTCAACCATCACACTTACAATTGCCTACGATCACTATAGAAATCGATATCGATTATCGATTTTTTATTCAGGTAATGCTAACATACTAACAATCACGTCAAAAACAAAGAAAATAATGACAAAGCTGCGAAGTTAGCCGAAGATTTAGTATTAGTTTTAAAGATCTAACACCAAACTATAGTTTTGTCGGTGCCAAAAACGAAAAATAACACGATTATAACAAGCAATTTTTTGTTAATTTCGGCTAAAGTCAGACAACCACCATTTTTGACACGCAAAGTGATGTGTTGGCGACTTGTCATTGAATGACAATAGGGTTTTCTGTCACGCTGATTTCAACCGTGACACTTTACTATTGTCTATGATCACTGAAGAAATCGATATCGATTATCGACTTTTCTGCAGCTATCCAGCAATCAGGTTAATAAACAAAGAAAACAACGACAAAGCTGTTAATTGTGGTTGAGATACTGCAAACAATAAACTTCAGTAGCTTATTAGCAAAGCACAGATATGATCGTTGAGGTATCCAATCGGATTCAAACCATTCGAGAAAGAACTCTAAATCAAGTGCCTCAACTGAATGGTGCAGCCGCCAGCTCCATACAATCTGCTGCCACAGCCTCAAGTGTCTCAAAAGTGTCACCAAAGCTGCCCAAGTTGTCAATTGCCAAGTTTGCTGGTGATCCCTTAAAATGGCAGGAATTCTGGGATTCGTTTGAAAGCGCTATTCACACCAACGATTCGCTGCATGATGTTGACAAGTTCAACTATTTGAAGAGTCTACTGCTAGGTGAGGCAGCGCGTTCGATTCAGGGAATTTCTGTCACCAACGCCAACTACCAGACTGCAATTGACACCATCAAAGAGCGATTTGGAAACGAGCTCTAGGCATAGACGAAGATAAGTTTGGAATTGTTCTGGTCCCCCTGATGATGTCTAAGCTTCCAGAAGAAATCAGAATCACCCTGAATCGGAAGAATGCTTGTCAAAGGTGGGATCTCGGTCAGTTAAGGCAGCTGTTCAAAGAAGAAGTCATCGCCAGAGAATTGGGGGAAAGAAGGTCTATGAATCAGCAGGTCAGCAAATGGAAAGAAGGTGAGGGCAAGACTGAAGAACAACGGTCTCAGCGGTTTACCACAGAAGCTTTGTTCGCTGGAACAAAAACGGAACAGGGGTCGGAAATGTGTGTACTGTGAGGGTGGGCATTTCTCGGATGAATGCGCCCAGTTTCCAACTTTAGAGGCCAGAAAAGCCAAGTTGGGAAATCGTTGTTTTCAAGTGCCTGAGGCAAGGCCACATGGCTTCGAACTGTTCTCAGCTAGCGGGTGTGTGTTTACTGCAAGAAACACCACCATCACCGAAGTTTGTGTCCAGTGAAGTTCGGAAAACAAAGTGGTAGACCAGATGGAAACAAAGACGTAGCTCTACTGTCTCCAGTGACTAGTGCACTGTCTTCCGCCAGGAAAGTGTACATGCAGACAGCCAGCTGTATGGTACAGAATACGTCTAAGAAGCGAGTTCTCAGTACAAGAGTGCTGGCGGACACTTAGGAAGTCAGCGTTCGTTCATCACCAAAGAAGTCATGGAGAAATTGGCCTGAAACCGAATCGCTATGATGAGGTACCTTTGAAGCTGTGTTTGGTGCCTCTTCTACAAAAGTTATGAAGATGCCTGTGGTTCAGCTACATGTGCAACTGCAGGACAGTACGCTAAAAGGAAATCGAAGTCAGTGTTGTGCCACAGATCACCTGTCCGATTCAGAAACTACCTGTGGACACTCGACAAGTTTCAGGCTCTGAAGGAGTTGAAGCTAGCTGACTCAATCTCCAGTTTCCCTGAGCTCATTACGATTGATCTGCTACTGGGAAATGACTACTACTACGAATTTGTGGAATCTGAGCGGATCAACTTGGAAGAGGGTCTACTGCTTCTGAGAGGTCAAAGTTTGGCTGGATTCTGACAGGAAAAACGAAAAATGAAGAAACCGGCTGTACGCCCAACCAAGCTTTGCCAGCTTTGTTTTTGTGGTAGCTCAAATTGGCACAGCTCAGTTGGATTCGAGACTGGAGAAGTTCTGGAACTTGGAACCGATTGGAGTCAAGGACTCAGCTGATGTGTCCGATGATGACAGAGCTCTGCAGATGTTCAATGAACCTGTACGGTTTGAAGATGGTCGCTACCAAGTGAAGTGGCCCTGGAAAGAAGAGGAACCAAGAGTTGTCTGAGAACTACGAACTGGCACATGGTCGACTGAAGTCCCTTGTAAAGAGAATCTCTACAGTGCCTGATCTGCTACGAAAATACGACAGCACAATTCAAGAGCAGCTGAAGTTGGGGATCATTGAAAGGGTTAATCCAGATGAAGGTCAAGGTAGCAGAAAGCACTACTTGCCTCATCATTGCGTTCTGAAAGAAGATCACTCAACTACGAAGCTGAGAATTGTCTATGATGCGTCTGCCAAGACAAGAAGATCAAATCAGAGTTTGAATGACTGTCTGCTACGTGGACCTGTTTTGCTACAAGATCTGTGTGGATTGCTGTTACGTTTTCGAATGAAGAAGATTGGAATTCTCAGTGACATAGAAAAGGCTTTCCTGCAGATCGGCTTGCAAGAACAAGAGAGATGTCACCCGTTTTTTGTGGCTCAAGAATGCAAAGAAACGGAGTTGAAAACAACGTGGAAGGTATCGGTTCTGCAGAGTGTTGTTTGGTGTTATCTCAAGTCCTTTTCTTCTGGCGGGAACAATCAAACACCACTTGCAGATGGCTAGTCCGAAATCGCAAGTCAGCTGCTACAAGAACTCTATGTGGACAACCTGATTAGTGGCAGTGACTCAGTAGAGCAGGGTGTTGAACTGTACCACTAAGCCAAAGAATTGTTTCAAGCAGCTTCCATGAATCTCAGAGAATGGATCTCAAACTCTAAAGAAGTTATGACTATGCTACCTGAAGCTGTGCGAGCCAAAGGTGAAGAAGCAAAGGTGCTTGGCCTGCGCTGGAATCTTGAAACAGACACTCTGTTCCTGACCAGTCCAAAGACTCACTGCAGTCCAGCGATCTCAAAACGTGCTGTGTTGAGCCTGATCTCTGGAAGTTTTCGATCCAGTTGGACTACTCTCTCCTGTAACAATTCAAAGCAAGTTGTTGGTCCAAGAACTATGGCGATTGAAAGTAGGTTGGGAGGAACTGATCCCAGAAGACCTACAAACTCGGTGGAAGCAGCTTCAGAATGAACTCGAAGGAAATTGGTAGTGTATCTGTGCCAAGATACATCAGCTCTGACCCAGGTTTTAGCAAACTGGAGCTGCACTGTTTCTGTGATGCCTCTGCAAAGGCATATGCTGCTGTTGTCTACTTGAGAGTGGAGTGCAATTCGAACGTGTATGTGAATCTGCTGTTCTCGAAATCTCGGCTGGCACCTCTCAAGCAAGTTTCACTGCCAAGATTAGAGCTGATGGGGGTGCTCATTGGGGTCCGATCACTTCCAGTTTGTGGTCTGGTTGAGCTAAAGCAACGAAATGTCAGAAAGGATAATCCAGATTGATTCCAAGTGTGTGCTCTATTGGATATCTTCACAAAGCTGCTGTCAGTTTTCGTGAGAATCGACTCAAAGAAATACGAAGTTGCCCTGTGACCGAATTTCAGTTTCAGCGTTTCTACCAGTGAAAATCCCGCAGATTCAAGCAACTCGGAGGTGTTTCTCTAGTAAACCCGAGTCAACTGCCACTGTGGTGGTCGGGACCTGATTAAGAGGTCAGAGGAGCACACTGAGGTTCAGCTCACAGCATTCAATAAAAGTCAGATCTTTTGAATGGCGAGGAAAGAAACATCCAAGATGAGCTCAGAAAACCAGAGACAGCAACAGCAGTCAGTGAACCAGAACTTCCAGACTGGTCCTTCGGCATCGTGGCTTAAGAAAGGTTCTCCTCTTGAAAACGTCTGCTGCGTGTCACCAGTTGGGTGCAATGGTTTGTGAGACAAGATCCTTTGGTAGCATAGTTCAGTCTTGTCCCTCGTCACAGCTGAAGAGCTAGAAATGGTGAGGGAGAAATCTGGGAGTTTTCAGTTCGGGAGAACAGTCACTTTGCATGATTTGAAGAATGGTCTCTGAAAGATCCCAAGAAACCAACTGACTTCCTGCAACTTCGGTCTCTGGTATATCGGTAGTGACGGCTTTGTGTTGCTGTGCCCGTTGCAGATTAGCCAAATGTTCTTCCCTGAAGAAACGAAGTTTCCGATTCTGCTGCCAAAGAAAGCGAGACCACACAGTGCCTTGTCATAAAGGACTGTCACGAATCTCTGTACCATTCCGGCAACCAACAACCTCTGCCGGCGAAACATGATGGAACGGAATGGATACCACAAGGACGGTCTAGAGTGCAGCAAGTGCTTCGGGGAGAGCCCAATTTGTCGCCGCTGGGAGGTGGCCCTTTCGATACCCCCTCCTCCCCTCTCCCTAACTTTCGTGTTTCTAAAGAGTGCTTACATTCAAATTTACTGGCGTTGATTATCTCGGCCCTTTGCTGTGCGAAATGTTCCCAATTCTTCTGAGAAAGCGGCCGAAAAGGTGGATCTGTCTGTTCACGTGTTCAGCTGTACGCGCCATTCACGGAATTGGTTTCGATATTGACTGCTGAACAGTTTTTGCTCTGTGTGCGCCGATTTATTGCAAGGCGCGGAAAACCACACCAAATCCGGTGGAAGTTTATTGTGGAGTTAGCGCCTTGGATGGGTGGCTTCTATGAGCGGCTGGTCGGAACAGTTAAGCGCGCTCTAAAGAAGTCTGTGGGCAAACTCTGTCTGACTTATATCCAGTTGGAGACTGTTCTTACGGAGATTGAGGCGGTCGTCAATTGCCGCCCCTTAGTTTGCCCTGAATCAGAGTTTGAGGTGCTTCCTGTGCTGACACCAGCGCACTTTCTGTCTCTGAACAACTCCACTGGAATCCCGACGACTGCTCCTCAAGAGACTGACCCAGAGTTCGGTCAGACTATTGATTCTGCTGATCAACTGCTGCAGTCCTGGAAAAACGGACAGAAACTTTTGGACAATTTCTGGTCCAGTTGGCAAAATGACTATCTTCTGAATTTGCGTGAAAGACACTGTGCTCGGCCAACTGGACAGACCGGCTCTGTAGATAACGCTCCTTCCATTGGCGATGTTGTTCTGATCAAAGACAAACTGCCACGCGGTCAATGGAGGATCGGTAAAATTGTTCGCTTGCTCCCCAGTGCGGACGGAATTATTCGTGCGGCCGCCGTACAGCTGGCTAATAAATCCACTTTACAACGGCCGATCAAGCTCTTATGCCCTCTGGAATTCGGCCAAGGCGGCGTACAAAAGCCTTATCAAACCGCAGAAGCTGAGAAATCGATTACTAAGCGACCTGAGCGAGAGGCTGCGAGAAAGGCCAAAGCCTGGCTGAAAACTGTCGCTGGGGGAGTGTCGAGATGAGCTCTCGAACTACTGATTACTGTAGATACATACGTGCGTGTGCGTGTTGTAAATGGCAAGCTAGG
>JASANB010001662.1:0-19933 GCA_030248155.1 Sabatieria punctata
AAAAACGGCTACCAAAAACACCGATTTCTCTTAAATATCAGCAGTTGAAGCGCCAAATTCGGTTTCCAAAGGCTTTTCAAGTGAATTTTAGGCTAAAAATTAGTGATTTCTGACCCAGTTTGTTATTACTGGAGCCACTACTAGTACTTGTATTTTTTGGTCGGGGGGGGGGTCCCTTAATTTGTCTCGGGGGGGGGGGTGAGGGGGGTTGGCCTTTCCAGCAGGGGGTAAACCCCCAAACCCCCCTAGTACATGTATGGTTCTAGGGTAGGAGAAAACCCGTCTTTGTGCTGCAGAATGTATTGTCTGAGCAATAATTTTCTTTGCTTTGGAACCCAAAAGTGGATTTTCAGGTCCCTCCGAAAATCCGCTGGGGTACCTTTGCCGAAAAATCCCGAAAACTTGGGGGCCGGCCCCCCACCCTTTACCCCCCACGTATGTTGTTATTTCCCTGATTGTAGCACTTGCAAAGAGCCAGCAAAAGGAAAATTTCTCACCCGCTGTCAACGCGTTCTATTTCCCTTGCGATGACTCCGTAGGCGACTGAAGAAGCACCGGCACAGTCGTAGCCAGTCAAAGTGCATCCCAGCAGTCCCAACTGACCCATTTCCGGCATTATTGAGGCATCGAATTCTGAATAAAACTTCTCTACCTACCGGAGTTTTCCACTTAGTATCCCAGGGGGTATAACACGGAAAATCACGTTTCTCAGTGAAAACATTGCCGCCAGTTAATATCCCAGGGATATTAACTGGACAAAGCCATGGGATATTAACTGGAAACGGCATGGGATTTTAACCGGAACAATGTTTCATCATGGATATAGTATGCGTGTGTAAAGAAAATTATTACAATTTTGACATAAACATTGCCGCCAAGTAATATCCCATGGGATATAAAGCGGAAAAAGGGTCCATGTAATATCCCAGTGGGTTATTAAGTGGGGTGGGATACTAAGTGGAAATCTCCGGTACCACTAGTACGTCCAATATCACATAGCCAGACATGGGCAAAGGGGGGGCTGAGGGGTTGCCCCCTTAGGCTCTGACCTACCCCCTCAACCGGCCGCTACCCCCTCAGGAATTTTTTGGAAGAATTTTGTATAGAAAATTATGATAAAAATATGCCCGGATTAGGGTAAATGAGCTCAGAACAGCTTATTTAACATATTTTATTGAAAAATAAGCAAAAAACGGACTTTTTGGCTTACCATTCCCTCAGCCCCCTCAAGCGTTCCTACCCCCTCAGCCCCACCCTCATCAATTGAAAATTCTACCCCCCCCTCAGTCGAAATGCTAGCCCATGTCTGGCTGGCTGGGTGGGCGCAGAATAATAAACCTAAATGTAGTAAATCTTCCTTCTCCGAATTCGGGCCCAGTTCCCCACCCCCTTACACCTGAACGGATGAGCTATTACATGTATGCAAATAACATACTTTCGTGTCGATTTGCCATCAAAATTCTAGGCATTAGATTGTCTTGAGCATATTGGGCCACTTGCTCTTGCATCATCCGTTCATCGTCGGTTAACTGGGAGCTGAGATCGAACGCGTCTCGGTAGTCGAACTTACTGGACGATAAAACAGCTGAAAACAGTAAACTAATGAGCTCATCAGATGGGCTGCTCTTCATTGAAATGCCAGACAGAACGGGGGAACGAATACAAACGGAACGAGTCTGGAGGGCCAACGAGTCTAGACGCTTACTACTGTCGCTATTGTCGCAAACAAACACATTAGCAAAAGAAGGACTCTAAATGCAGTTGAATAACTGCAGATCGAACTTCTTACTTTTGCAAGAAAATCAGGTTTGTTCGATTTTTATGTCAAGATCAAGACCTGAAAGTCCTGAAGATATCTGAAAAGCCGTATTCTTCATACTCGTGCGTCGTGCTAGAAACTACCGGCCGCCGGCATTTTTTTGTCGATTCAACACGTTTAAAGTATGAATGATCGACCGTCCGAAACTCCACCAACAACTTGTGTTCTTGGCGCACAACAAAAATGATGGGCATTTTATTTTTCAACACGAGTATGAATAAAGTTTGAGTTGTCCTGACGCGACTTCTGAGGAGGGGGAACCGTTTGAGAAATTCGTCTGCAGCGGTTGCAAAGGAAAGGAAATGAACTTACCACTTAAACAAAGATTTGCTGATGTCGATTCTCCAAGAAAGGCAGGTAACACGTTTCTCAACAAAGAAACGCTACTTTTTCTGAACATCATTCAAACAACAGGAAACAACAGTTTGCTAATTTTGACAAGTGCAACTAATAATTAAATTAGACTAAAACGACTATACGTGCACTACCGGGCCACCAGCCAGTTCATAAAAGCAGCAAAGTGCGTCGTGTTGCCGTCGTTTTACGCGCACGTCTCTCGCCTCGCCAAACACAACACACACGCACGCAACAATATCGTGCAAAAAGTAGCACGCGTCGTCTCAACGATTCCCGGCCCATTCCCCCCCCCCACCCGGCGCTGCCGCGGCGGGTTACTGTAATATTGCTGCATGTGAAACAACACAAAGCGCGCGAAGTTTAAACGACTTCACAGAGAAGTGGTAGTAAAAGCACTAAAACAGAACAACTTAAATCTCCAAGTAGTTGCAATTTTTATAAATACCGATACCCGGTATGCCAATTATTTTCAGAATATCTGCCTGCAAGTGCAAACATCCCTCCCCTTTGCTGTTATCAGGTACGGTGCAACGGCAGCTCCAGTTCGGTTCCCATTTACGTATTTACCGTCACCGACTTTTGGAGGCCTGGGTTGGGTCTGGGCCTGACAATTTTTCAAATATAAAAGTACCCCTAGAGACGCATCAGTATAGGCACGCTCTGGAGGGCCTGTTTTCCAAACATAAAAGTACCCCTAGGGGACGCATCGGTGTAGGAAATCTCCGGAGGGCCTGTTTTAAGAACATAAAAATACCCCTAGGGGACGCATCGGTATAGGAACGCTCCGAAGGGCCTGTTTTAAAAACATAAAAGTACCCCTAGGGGACGCATCGGTATAGGAACGCTCCAGAGGCCCTGTTTTAAAAACATAAAAATACCCCTAGGGGACGCATCGGTGTAGGAACGCTCCAGAGGCCCTGTTTTAAGAACATAAAAATACCCCTAGGGGACGCATCGGTGTAGGAACGCTCCAGAGGCCCTGTTTTAAAAACATAAAAATACCCCTAGGGGACGCATCGGTATAGGAACGCTCCAGAGGCCCTGTTTTAAAAACATAAAATTACCCCCTAGGGGACGCATCGGTATAGGAACGCTCCAGAGGCCCTGTTTTAAAAACATAAAAATACCCCTAGGGGACGCATCGGTATAGGAACGCTCCGGAGGGCCTGTTTTAAAAACATAAAAGTACCCCTAGGGGACGCATCGGTATAGGAACGCTCCAGAGGCCCTGTTTTAAAAACATAAAAATACCCCTAGATTGACGCATCAGTATAGGCACGCTCCGGAGAGCCTGTTTTAGAAACATAAAAGAACTCCTAGAGACGCATTTTCCAAATATAAAATCATTTCTGACCTCTCAAAAACCTCAGCGGAGGGGAAGAAAAATATATTTTCACACCAAACATAGAGCAGATAGCGCATACCGTAATCCGGCCGCGGCAGCGCCGGGTGGGGGGGAATGGGCCTCCTCCCCGTCTCAACTCAACGCCCCTGAGCGGGCGTGCATTCGTAGTCAGCCCGCGGCGCAGCACAGGGCAGCACGGATTTAAGCGGCAAATTCAAACGAGCGCCCGCAGCCGACTAAGCGCGGAGAGCCCTGCAACATGTGCCAAAGTCAGCCAGCCAAGCCACGCAATCAAATCAATAATAGGTCCACTTTCTGTGCCTGCGATCGCGTAGGGCTGTCTTCAGGTCGATCCCCTCGTCACATCGAATCGAATCCGTGTTGATAAAATGCACTGCGGCGTGTTGACTGACACGATGCAATTTTATAAAGCAGCCTCCCTGGGACACGATGACACACCAGCGTTACATTTGGATTTATTTGAACTTAAAAATGTTTAATCAAAACTCCAAAACCTTCTCCAAAACTGTTCTACATACTAAAAAGGAACAAAATGAAACGTAGCCACAACAGGAACAAGTCAAAGTGTGTCCATACAGCTCTCTTGATATCATACGTTTTAGCTACATTCCTCTGCTGTATTGTCGCATGTAGGTCAGCGCACCGGCTATGACGTGAATGACTGTATTCATTTTGTTGAGCCACTACATTACCCACGACACAACATATGCACACCTGCAGTAGAGACCTGAGCGGCCGCCTTTTTGGCGGCCCGGCCCGGTAAAGCCAAAATCGCACAAAATTCACGCAAAATCGCTTGAGCGGGTACTACAGTGCAATAGAAGCCAGGGCTGTTGGGACGGTTTTTTTCCTCGGTTTTTTTCGTTTTTTTCCGGAAAAAACCGGTTTTTTTCCTAGGGGCTCGGAAAAAAACTAAAATGCGGAAAAAAACTCAAGTAAGTTTTTAAAGGAAATAGACACAATAACTGGTTAAATTCGCTTCCAATGCTTTGAATTTACGTTAATAGAAGCCATACAAGCATTTCCATGGCATAACTTAGCTGTTTTTCGCAAAAAATATTGGCACCATTTTCAGGCAACTTTTATTATTGTATTTTTGGTGTTTTAAAATCAAATTACTACTCTAAAACATGAAATTAGTGCATTTTGTAATAAGACTCACGCTATTTCGTTGAATTCTGCAATAAAAAGCGATTGTTAAAAATTTTTTTCTGTCATCTCGGAAAATAACTTTTGGAAAAAAAACGGAAAAAAACAGGAAAAAAACCGGCTTGAGTTTTTCTCCGGAAAACAAACAGCCCTGATAGAAGCATTTCTAACAATGCACCAAAGCTTAATGATAATCCAGATTCAAGAATTCTACCTTTTTATTGCACTCTACACAGCATTTTCCTTCACCCTCTCGGCCAATAAAAACCCAATTTTCTCAGCCCGCCCGGCCCGGCTGAAATTCTCTGCCGGGCGGCCCGTGCCGGTCTCTAACTAGTAGCAACGCAGTGCGACCAGAATCAGCACCGTTTGCATACACACAATCAACGAACAAATATGTACAGTAACAGTTTAGTCAGGAAAGTCTTATCTATTCGGCGAGCACTACTGACATCAAAATTGTTCGCACCGAATGAGGCCAGTCAACTCGAAAAGGCAAGCCAAGGCGTGGAACAGATTGCTCTGTAGCTGAACTCCATTTATGTGCAGAAACTTTGACCGCATCCAACGTCACCACCTTGCATAGAACGAGAAAGATACATGGTCGCTCCAGCAAGCCGAACGAAAGAAAACGAAAATGGCATCAAGTATCACAGCCACCAGCATAATTGCGCCTGCAAAAGACGTACAATATGTGCATCTAACAGTCAGAGAAATAACAACTTATAGAAGTGGTACCACTAGAGCACTAGAGAGTTGGCACAATATATGGGCATACGAAGTGTGCAATGCAAACCTTGTTCGCACGGTTTTTTAGCACACCGGAGATGCCAGATAGCACAAAATGAGTCTGGATGGGCCAAGTGGCCCAGGCGAAGTTTACCGCCAATTTGCGACACACATACTGTACATGTGCTGGTAGCCTGAACCAAAGCCTAAGCCCAAAGTGAGAGCACAATAAAAAAGCCAAAGAATGGCAGAATCAGTTCAAGTCAAGTCAAGTCAAGTTTATTCGCTACCCTGCAAGAGTTGGGCAACAGGCCCTCAAGTCGCCACTGATGACCTATTATGAGAGCCTATAAAACAAACTGTTAGCCTATAGCACAAATACCACTATAGCCACAAGCAAGCCAATACTAGAATATAACAAGAAACAACTAAATGGGAGGCGCTGCCTTTGCACTCCTGATTTTGAGTAGGCGGTAGTCAAGGAATAGATCAGATTCGCCGTTGTCACGCCGATCACGCAGTTCATTTCGCAAATCGAATGCTCTTTTGGCTTGCCAAGGAGTCAAGTCAACGCCAATATACACGGTCGAATACTGCGGCTTCTCCATTAGCACGGCGCGCTTCCTGGCTAGAATAGCCGTCTTTGTAGCAGAGCAGAGTTTCTGCTAGTATGATGATAGTACATTCAGTTCCCTCGTTCGGCAGGCGTATTTAAGGATGAACTAACAATTAGTAATCGAGGACTGCAGTTTGCGTAAGTGCACTGCCAGCAAACCGCCTTGCACTGGAACTTTTAGTTTTGTCCTGGTCGCCAAATTGCATATTTTTCTTGCTACGTACGTAACAAGTTTTTCATATGCAATAAACTTTGAACTTTAAACATTGCAGACACAGCTTTGCTGGTTAAATTTTACTTAATTTCATTTTTTATGCCAAAAATTCTCGAATTTTACAGATCTTGAGTCAGATTGAACTCCCCTAAAACCCCCTGAATTTTGAAAAATCCCCCAAACTTTCCCCCTAACCCCCAAAACAAAATTTTGCTGCTAAATGGGACCAAGTCCCCCTAAATTTGGGGGAATCCCCAACCTGGCAACACTGAAGCACACGACACGCGCCCAGGAGGGTCGGCCGCCGAGTGGACTTTTCTCGGAAAATAATCCTAACTCAGATTCTGCAAAAACAGCATTTCTTTGCCGGTCCCTTACCTTTAGCTTTCAGCTTTGACCGAGCGCTAATCTGAAATTCTGCGGCGAGCTCATCACTTCTTGTTTCTATACGTAGCACCGAGTAAGTCCATCTCGCTTGGTGTGTAGAAGGAAGAGAGAAGAAAAGCGCTCGGATAGTGACATTGCACTGTTGGTCGGCTGGCAGACAAAAGTTGCGTGGGCACAGCAAGCAAACGGTGAGCGCGTAGGTCTCAACGGCACGTGGACAAAAGAAAGGTGTAGCAAAGCAGGCAGGCAGCAAGCAATGGGCACAGCACGGCAGAGGTGCGGCGGTCGGCCGCGCAAGTTGGTTTAAAGTTGCCGCTCAAATCCGTGCTGCGCCGCTGGCTGCTTGCGAATGCGCGCCCGCTCAGGGGCGTTGAGACGACGCGTGCCAAAAGGTAGCTACAGTACCGTTCACACATTTTCTTCCCGCTTCACACGAAGTTGCACCTGAAAGAGCTGAAATTTTCCTAAATCAGTGGTTTCCGAAATGTTCTAATGCCTGTATGCCTTTACCGATGCAATTGTAAGTTGGCACCATTCCGTTCTGTGTTTATCGAGTAGATCGCTGTAAAAATGGAAGTTATACTTAAGCTATGTTGCGTAATCGATGAGGGCGGGCAATTTAAACGGTCGCATTTGATCTGGCACCTATAAGCGACGGATAAATCGCAGTGACATGTGTGCGGAAATGCATACGCAATTGCATGAGAAATGAAACGAGTTAACGGTGTTTATTATACAGATTGCAAAAATTTGAAGAACTATCAGTTCATATTAAAAACAATGTCTACGAGAAAGAGGCTGACAACATAGGTAAACCTCAGAACGACCGGTCCGTCCACACCACTAGCACAGCGTACAAGAAAAGCATACCCGCATCAGTGCATCATCAGCAAATCATCGTCAAACGAACACAGGGACCACACGCATTTTGTCAGACAAAATAAAAGGACTAAAACAAGCGGCAGTTTTTGTCACTTCTGCCAAGTAGAATTTGGTATAATGACAAAGCACACTTGGTAGACAAGAAAAAGGTGCTAGGCACGGGAAACAGTGCGCGTAGTGCATGGAGGAAATCTAATTAGCCTGCACTTAGACAGGGCTGTACACACGGTCGACATTCAGAACGGAACGGCATACATACATACAACCACAAACACGAAACCAATTTTAGACCAGTCTCAGACTGACGATTTTGTACAAAGTACCAAATCACAAAACAACGGTAGAGTACCGAACCACTTCACAATGCATACTGAGTACACTGAACAAACAGAACAGGAAAACATCCAAGCAGGGTAGATCCCTTGGACGCAGTTGACGGCCCTCGCGCACATCGGAGCACACTTTTGATAGGCGGCCGAGCCACTATTGTCGGGCGGTTTAACGACCAAAAAAGGCTGCAAGACTGTTTTTTGCGACCGGTGCAGGTCGTAAAATGGAAATTTCGGTAATTTGCTGATCGGTCGGCCAAAGAAACCCAAGCCGCTGGACGTCGGAAATAAGTTAGGCCGAAAAAAGAAAGCGTGGAGAAAAAAGTGGGATAACCTTGAGCCGCCGAACCGGTCTGCCCGGCCGGGACGTCCCGCAGAAGTTGCAATAAAACATCGAAACAACAATAAATTGTCAACTAGAGACAGTGCGCCAACAAAAAAACAGCTACAATATCAGTCGGGGACTAACAACTTCAGGTTATACCAAAAGTTTGAGTATTGAAAAACAAGAACTTGGTGGTCGTAGCACGTACAAGTAAAGCAATCAAATAGCGCACTAAGCTCGCACTATTGATTACTTTGCAGCACAACAACAAACTAGGGATAGAGTGCTAGCAGTTAGTGACAAAATACCCGACTAACTCTGGATCACAACAGAAAGGCCAATCAAAAGGTGTGTATGAGAGACCGCTAAACTGGCAGCCAAATACCGTAGTCTAATAGATGTTGCAGTTACTGGTCTGCCGGCTGCAGAGGCAATGTGAGTCCGCCGAAAACGTTCAGAGCCGTGACCGCCCGTCGTTCCACGGCGGCGGCACTCAGAGCAGTGATGGAGCTAGCGGAAGGAGTGTGAGTAACGCTACCGGTAGAGCTGGGCTCTCCCCCCATCTGTCCTTGCAAGTCACGAATAAACGCTTCTGCATTGGTAGCTGGGATGTGCGGCATGGCTAGACCACTCAGTCGCGCCGCTCGCATCACCTACAACTTCGAATAAATTAATGGACAGTCTGAAAAACAGAAACAAACTCAGAATCGAGACAGACAATAATTAGCGCTAACAATTGCTAGCACAAAGATGTCCCTAGGGATCAGACGAAATCGATAGAATTACAGTACGCTTATACCTCGGCCAGATAAATTTCTCGTTCGGTGGCGCACACTCGAATGTTCTTAGCGATTTCGCGCTCTTGGTCCAACATCTCCTGGAAACAAGCTAAGCAGGACTGGTTGTGTTGTTGTACTCTGAAAGAAAGTGATGCAAATGCGTTCGCGTGTACTGGGTGCGAGCTTCACATGAACGGCAACGGAACTGGATTGACCAAGCTGCTGGAAGGACCGTGGTTGTGTAATGCATGCACCAGACTTGGCAGGGAGCTTCTGAGGTCGGGGCAACTCGATGGGTGGTGGGACCCAAGCATCGTAGAAGGTCCACTTGTTTGGTGCACCTGACTCACACCCTCCACTGATATTTGATGCAATGTCGGCAGTTTCTGATCTGCAAACATGCTTTCTATAGTGTCGGCTCTATGCACTTTGATATCATAACGCAGTTGGCACATTTGAACAAGTGTCCTTATAAGCAGTGTAACATGCCAATCGGCCGGTACAGTAGTGGTAGCAATGTGAAAAGCGTACAGCAGAGAGCGGGCGGCGGTAGTTGCAGGTCGGGAGCGATCATGCTGGCCGGCAGCGGTTCTGGTTGTGCCAGTTGTGTTCTGCGCTGGAGTTCTGTTTTTTGCTGCCGTCGCAGCTTGATCTGTTTGGCCATCAGACCGCGACGTTCGTCCACCAACTTGCACTGCAACCAAGCCAACTCCATTACATAGTTGCGGCAGCGCAGCGGCGGCGGCGCTTTTTTGGCCTACCAAATCGCACAGGCAATCGGCGAACGGGCAGCGCTTTTTGTGGCCTCTCAGTCGGTTCTGCTGGCCGTGGGCGCTGCAGCGCGCACACTTGGGATCGCGCACTTTAGCTGAAACACCGGCCAGATGCAGTGAATGGAGGCAAAAACCTGAAAGGCACCTTTCGACTCGCTCCTGCCATCCTCTTCTTCGTCCAGATCTGTAGAGGCCACCTGGCGGCAGATGGCGTTGTTCAGTCGTCGTCGCTCGTCCACCATCACGCACAGCGAGCAGTCGCAGCTACTGTATCTAGACCAAGACCGACCGTATTTAGACAGACAGACAGACAGACAGACAGGTCAGAAGCACCTGCAGAATGGTTTGTGTCCCTTTCGCGCGTAGTGCTCGCCGTGGTTCAAACACCGTTGACAGAGGTATCTCTTGATGGGGCCGTTGCCCTCTCTCCGACTGTCGATGGCAGGCATGACGCTGAGTCGAGGAGTGGCGCTGACCACATCGACGATTACGGTATCGGGAGAGTCGCTGCGCCCGCTGAGTGGGGAGGCGCCGGTGCCCGAGCTGTTGTAGGCCGAGTCCGGACCTAAACAGAAGCGATGCCAATTAGCGCAGAGCTCTGTGACCATTCGTCTAACCTGATCTTAGATTGACGCTAGTGGACAACATAATTCGGACCATTTAAAAAGGATTGGGCCGGGGTCCAGTCATATAGCGACCGGACGGCAATTTTCATGCATTTTTAATTTCTCATTTGGGTCACCGCAAAAAACGCCGACACCAACTTTTCAGCAATTAACGGTGGCGGCCGAGCGACGAGGCCGTGGTGACGGGCCACCTGGCGCAGGCTCCGAATATGCTTTTATGGAAATTTTTTGTTTCCAGCCAACTCCCGTGAGAAAGGCGGCCGGTTATTATGCGCAAATCAAATAGCAATTTAGAGCAACGACCAGTTGATTTGTTGCAATAAATTAGTCGTTGAAACTTTAACGAGATCGGGCCGTGCGCGCAGACAGACACCAAGCGACGCGACGAACAGCTACAGTAAAAAGAGGCCGGTCGCCATGGAAAGTTGAAGTCGGTTAATCTGCGAGATGGTTTTCATCTGCCGCTTGCGCTATCCAGTCAAAATTAACTTATTAGCATCGGAGTCGAGTTGGTTAGGAAACAGAAGGACAAGCTGTGTCAGACGGCGCGCCCAACAGCGGTGAGCAGCTTTAAAAGCCAACCGCCACACTACAGTACATAACCCGGACGGCGGCCAGTTTTTCGCGACCGTAGCGCATGACCGGCAGCCAAACTTGTTGGGCGATGTGTGTGCAACGCGGGCCATGTTGCAAAAAGTGACATAACACTAGGCAAATCATAAATAAATTCAGAGCGCTCCGCCGCTGCATCTATCAAACCGGAATTAACGGCAAAAAGTGGCTCTTACTTGGACTGGACATTGAACCCCCGAACGCGCACGTCGTTACCACCATTTTACGTCCGTCGTTCACATGTGCACCGTCTCTGAAACACAAACTCCATCGTCTCTCCCCGTGGCCGGCAGCCGGTGAGCTAACAAAAATCGCGGGGTTGCATTTTTAGTTTTAGTGGCTCGTAAAAAGCGGGACCACCCACCGCGCCAGACGGTGAGGAGCAAATAGCACATAAAAGCGGGCCGGGCTTACGTAAACGGCCCGCCGATCCCGTCTGTCGCTGGTTCGCGGTCTTCTCAGCTAACTAAAGCCGCTGCAAAAAAGCTCCCAGGTCGGTCAAAAAACTTATGTCAACACTGCGTATCAGACGTAAATGCAAACATCATCGCTTTATCGTCGCTTTCCGGCCGTCATGTCATCTGACAGGCCGGCCGGCCAGTGGTCGAAGACATTTAGCACGTGACCGCCGTTACCGTAACTAATTAGGAGCGCCAGACAGTTTGGAGCTACCCGGACAATGCGCACAGTGCACAGTCGGAAAGGCAACAAAACAAGCAAAGCAAGGGTGCGGCGGGGTGACCGATCAATCTAGTGGGGCCTACGCTGAATGTCAATCAAAAAGCACAATGCTCATCATTTTTTCTGGAGATGGTAAGCGGCTCCGATTGAGCGACAACAATTTCGGAGCGGGTGACAGCGCCCAGCTCGCGAGGGGCACAGACATGCAGGCAGCTGCATTGTTACAACGGCAGAAAACACCTAGATCAGGCGGGCGGCCCCTGCGTCGTCGGCGGTGCAAAGTCTCCTTGGTCGTCAGGCCGTCTGTTTCAGGTTTTTCTATGTTGCAACGGCGGCGGCCCCGTCCAATCAGCGTCGACGTTCATTGTAACAAAGCGAGGCCGACCAGTTTGCATTTTGGCTCGCTTGATGTGTAGTGGTCGGCTGCTGTCGTAAAAGCCCGCGCGCCAGACGCTGAAAAAGCGAGCACAAAAAACAGCTCGCGGGATTCGTCGAGACACAACGTATCGATCGCCGTCCAGCAAGGCGTTCAGCTTCTCAGACTGTCAATTAACCTCGATATTAGCTCAAAACCAACTCAGGCACTCCTCCCATTTCGGAGAGCGACAGTCAGTGGAACAGCTGTAGACACGGGGGCGGCCAGACAACTGTCTCAATTTATGTACATTTCCACAAAAAGCCCGCATCGAATGGATCGAAGCTGTCTGCCGGCTCAGCTGAGGCAGACGCTGGCCGCCTGCCAGAGACGGCCGGCGCTGGCAAAAACACGTCAGTAGCTCAAAGCCCTCTTACCTGCCTCCAAATTGGCTCTGAAAGCAAAAAAGCAGCGCGGGCGACGGCCGTCTTTTTGTGCACCTGCCAGCCAACTACCGAACTAGACAATCGGCGCTTTCGTGTCGTCTATCGAGTTAGAGCTCAAAAAAGCAGACTCATTATGGCAGTGCGCGCCAAACGAATAAATACCTGCAGACGATGAAAAAATTGCAATTTAGTGTGCCAATCACTTTGCACTAATGTGCTTCTGCGCCTACCGTAATCCCATCTCGACGCAGACGGGCGCCGTCTCCTCGAAGTGACAAGTTTTTGCAGGAGCTCACAGAAAACGTCACAATGCGTACGATTGACCGAACGTCATTTATAAGAAGCAGCGATTTGACAATTAACTGGTGTACGTTGCCAATGCGGCCGTAGTAATCAATCAAAAACTCGAATACGAATCGTCAATTGTCTACATGCATTTTTGATGCCCCTTCTCAGGCACAATCAACCGGTCGCCTTTTTCAGATACTTGGCCATTTGCTCCAGAGAAACGTGCGTGTCGGCGTTGTTGGCCGCCAGCGCCAGCAGATTCTGCACGAAACGCGGCTGCAGCCCCAGACCGTGCAGGTTGTTGTACTGCAGAATGACTTGGTGCGCTTTGCTCTGGTTCACCCAGCCGCTCCGGTCGGGGTCCAACCGACGCAGCGCTTCCATCAGCCGGTCCAGAGGGTCGCTGCTGGCTGCACGAGAGTCTTGGGTGCCGGTCTGCTCTAACGCCAGCTCTTGGCGCAGCTGAAACACATGCAGAACGATCTGAGCACAACTGTCGCTTTACCTTCGGTTTTCCTATCACACATGCAGGCAGAGCTCATGTTTTATGATCATTCGATAGCGCATAGCCGTAAAATACAGTGAAATTAGATTTGTAGAGTTGATATTGAACGTGTTTTGTTACATTCGTTTCATTTTCGGCTCCGGAACTGTAAATGTCTCTAAACAGCACACATGAAGATTCTTGGGATGGATTGGTTGGATTGTCCCGGCGGGGCCAGAGCCCCAGTATCAGGCCACCGGATGGGCCGACCGCACATCCACATTCTTCCCTTCCTTTGCTACCCTTTCTGTTTACACGTAGAGCATTTTGGTGTCATTTCCGGTACCTGTAGCTGTCTTTGTCTGTCCCTTACATGCGTATGTGTACATTTGTAACTTTTTAGGTTCAATTGCAACTCCAGTCGGTTCCAATTTGCCTACTTCCTACATCAGCTGTCTTCGGCTGGTTTTTCTGGTTTGCTGCAAGCATGTTTTGAATTTGTTTGTAGCTCTTGCATCTGTTCGAGGCCAGTATTCCAATTAAATGCGTAGTGGACCTACCTTTATGCAGTAGTTTACGTACGTACACTGTATCTCAATAGTGTCCTATAGTATGCGATGTCGTTCTGCAAAAGATGTCATTGCATTGAAGAAGTGTTCTTTCAGAACCGGCTGCAAACAATCGCAACCGAATCAATGGAGTCGGCACCACCAAGACGAAAAAGATACCACCGAATATAACAAGGAACGAACAGTATCAGGAAATGCACAATAGCAAGGTACAACAATGAGACGCGACAATGGCCATAGTCATTTCTGGACATTTGCCGTTTTTCGTGGAGTGGGATAGTGACCGCATGGTAATGGTACGCTGTTTACCAGTGGCGTATCCACGATTATAAAAGAATATGTAAAATTTTGGCCTGATTGGATCGCTGCCCAACTAGGACGAGAACATTTTGAAAAATTAGCCTTTAAAAATGCATTTAAATGGCATTCTGAAGCATAGACACTGCATTGTATTTGTATGTACGTAGACAGTTTTAGTGCAAAATTTATTCGTTTCTCTTGTTTCTTCCTTTCCTGACTACACCACAGATGGCATACCCACTGGGTACGGTACTGTTGTTTGCAAACATATGCAGTACCAGGGCTGTTGGGTCGGTTTTTTTCCTCGGTTTTTTTCGTTTTTTTCCGGAAAAAAACCGGTTTTTTTCCTAGGGGCTCGGAAAAAAACTAAAATGCGGAAAAAAACTCAAGTAAGTTTGTAAAGGAAATAGGCACAATATCTGGTTAAATTCGCTTCAAATGCTTTGAATTTACGTTAATAGAAGCCTTACAAGCATTTCCTGGGCATAACTAAAATGTTTTTGGCAAAAAATACCAGTACCATTTTCAGGCAACTTTTATTATTGTATTTTTGTTGTTTTAAAATCAAATTACAACTCTAAAACATAAAATTAGTGCATTTCGTAATAAAACTCATGCTATTTCGTTGAATTCTGCAATAAAAAGCGATTGTTAAAAATTTTTGTCTGCCATCTCGGAAAATAACTTTTGGAAAAAAACCGGAAAAAAACAGGAAAAAAACCGGAAAAAAACCGGCTTGAGTTTTTTTCCGGAAAACAAACAGCCCTGGTACCCATTGTGTTCCACTGTTTTACCCACCTGGCTTTTGGAAGTTATGAATCTTTAATCAAAATGATAAAATTTTATGTACAGTAAATCGTATAGAAACGTAAACGATATTGTCGCATAAAAACTGGCTCTTGAAATCGCGTCGCGAGGAGGATGTAACGTTGTATTTTTATAAAGCCAAATTCCCTAACGTTCGGCGCCACATATCGCGAATAACTCGTATAGGTATGTAATCTAGGTATCTATGTAGTAACGAAACGCCACAATTTTAAAAATACTGATTGATCCTTTATCTTCTTTTTTCACAAATGAAATATTGTAGAATGTCTTGGCTGACTAATTTTACAAAAAACTTTGCTCTATTGCATGCATAAAAACAAAACATATAGCAGAGCAGAATTTTAAAAAAAGATGGCATGCAGTAAACGTTAGTTAAAGCGTTGCATTGTAGAAAAACTACAGTTTACTGATAGATTTACTGCATGTACAGTTAATGAAAACCGTTGGATACCTATTGTAAAGATTTAGTTCGAAAAATTAACTCCTGCTCGTTGTACGCGAAAAACCAAAAATGAGTGTGGTCTACGGAAATCTTAACTTTTTAACAATACTTAAAATATACAGTAGCTTTGTTGGTCTGTATCGGCGTGTAGCTTAGTGGTTAGAGCACTGGACCGGAAATCCAGAGGTGATGGGTTCAATTCCCCCAGCTACATTGCACATACAGTACTGTACCTATAACTTTTTCACCTTTCATTCAATTTCAAACTTGCAGGAAGGATAGTGTCGTTGGGCGTAACACGCTGCCTTGAGCGCCTGTGGCTCAAAATGCAATGAAGTTGGAGTATTTCAAAGCTTCGTATTGGAAATCCTATAGGTAAGACATTCACACTTTCTGCGTAGAATCAAAGAATTATTGAATCAGTCGTAATCTACATAAATTTCTGCAGGAAGTTCATTAAATGAATAAACATGGTATTTGAACTCTGTTCCATTCCACATCACAGATATATTTCTAAAAGTGTTTTTCTGAAATCCAAAATGTTCAAAATCGTTATTTTGGATAATCAGTTAACCCCACGTTTCGACATGACTTTGAAATCCAGCAATTTCAATGCCTTTTGAGCAACAGAGGTGCCCGACCAATCAGTATGTTATACCCAATGACACTACCGGAGATTTCCACTTAGTATCCCATCCCACTTAATAACCCACTGGGATATTACATGGACCTTTATTCCGCTTTATATCCCATGGGATATTACTTGGCGGCAATGTTTATGTCAATTTTGTAATAAGTTTCTTTACATACGCATACTGTATGTATGATAAAACATTGTTCCGGTTAATATCCCATGCCGTTTCCAGTTAATATCCCATGGCTCTGTCCAGTTAATATCCCTGGGATACTAACTGGCGCCAAAGTTTTCACTGAGAAACGTGATTTTCCGTGTTATATCCCCTGGGATACTAAGTGGAAAACTCCGGTAGCAATCGTTCCAGCAAGTTTCAAAATCATTTTTAGAAATTGCTAAAAAATTAAAATTTCCGTTGACTTCTTTCATTTTTAGTTTTTTCGCCTACAAAGCCAGCAGGAGTTAAATTTTTCGTTGCCAAACTTGCACAAAATGTACACGGCTTCGAGCGTTGCGAGAAAAATTTTGGCCAAATCGATAAACAACCGACTAAGAACGAATCGTTTGAGTCAATGGATATTTGTGTACATAATACAGGGTGTGCCAAAAAAAAACAACCCAGCAGATTTTTCGCTGTAGCAACCGCAAATGTCAACCGATTTGAATAAATCCCTTTTTAAATGAAAGATAAATAAATTCTTAAAAGATTGCTGAAATTTTCATTAATGTACTCTACTTAGTTCCTGAGATATTGGCTCTCAACATCTAAACAGTGATTTTGGCAGTGAACAAGAGGGATTTTTTTATTATTCTGCACTTCGAATAAAACGGATTTCCTGCTACTGCTAAGGAGGGCTATTGGAGGCTTTACTGGTGACACAGAAACTCGGTTTACTTCAACACTAAAGTATCATTAGCCCCAGCAGTAGGAATCTGCTTTATTATGAAATGTAACGGAATCGCTCTTGTTCTTTGCCAAAATCTGTTTCGTCGACTTAGAAGGCAAATATCTCAAGAATTAAACTGTGAATCTCAATAAAAATTGCACCAATCTTTGAAGAATTTATCAGTCTTTCATTAAAAAAAGGGTTCATTCAAATCGGTTGAGATTCATGGATGCAAAAGTAAAAAATCTGCTGGGTTGTTCTTTATCACTCTTGTTCATTGCCAAAATCTCTGTTTTGACTTTGAGAACAAATATCTCAGGAACTAAGCAGGCTATCTTAATAAACGGTTCATCAATCTTTCAAGAATTTATTTATCTTTCATTTAAAAAAGGATTCATTCAAATCGGTTGAGATTTGCGGTTGCTACAGCAAAAACTCTGCTGGGTTGTTTTTTTGGCACACCCTGTACAGTATATCCAGCATACAAATCTGCATAGCCTACCTTCTTTGCTTTGATTGTGAGCTCGCTAATTTGCTTTTCAATGTTTGCCAACAGTTCTTCCTTTTCGTTTCTTGTCTCCGCTGTATTGTACTCCTCATAAGAGACCTAGAATGTGCATATTATTTTGCTAACGTACAGTACAGTACCGTTGAGTATCCATTGACTTCCGTCCCAATTTTTTCCTTCAGTTGATTGCGCACCGTGACCAAACTTGCATTCTCATTGGTTGTCATAAGCGGTCGAGCTTTTTCCAGAAATCGTACCAACAAAGCCCAACTACAGAAAGTCAGTACCGTTGGCGGTCAACATGATAAGAGGAAAAAACGACTCACTCATACTGCTGGTCCTTCTGCTTGTCACATCTGTCCAGCAGTCTGTTAAGAATGGGTTTTAGCGTGGTGTCCAACTGTTGTTCGGCGAAGATGGCGTGCACTTTTTGGGCGTCGACCGTTCCGGTTCGCCCGCGATCTGCCATGCTGAGTGCGTTGCGTAGTTGCGTGATATCGAAATTGGTTTGATTCTGCCGGAGACATTTCTCAACTTCGATTATCAGTTTGGCGTCGCTCCTGTCACTCAGCGACGACTCAGCGGCGGTCGGAGCTCGAGAGCTGACACCGCTGCAATTGACTTTAGAGCGACTGCACACTCTTAGCATTGCTTACTTTTGCTGAGTGCCGGCAATTTGTCCCAGGTATGCCAGTAAACGGCCGTACTGCACCTCGCGTGCGCGTTGAGGGTTGCGCGCAAACAGTCGGAAAAGACGTTGCCATACCGGAGACTGGCTCGGAGTCTAAATGGGACACTACTTGCATTCGAGCAACTTTTTCTAACTGACATTCTTGAAGTATTTTATGCAAGTCCGTTGCACAGTGCTGGTGTCCACCCAACCGTTCTGGTGCGGATCGTAGTCTGACAGCTCGTTTGCGATCAGCTGAAGCTGTTTAGTCGGATCGGGCACCGAGGAGAGTAGTAGGCGGACGCCGCTAATCAGTTCGGCCTGCTCCTGCTCTGTCAGGCGCTGCAACCACACATTTTATGAGCGAAAAAGTGCAGTTTTAGTGCGAATGCGTTTACTCACCCCATTTCCAACAATTAGGTTAGAATTGTCGGTGCCATTAACGGAAGTCGGCTGACCGTTGCTGACCCCGAAATTGAAGGTGCTTTTTATGGTGGACATTGGCGCGTTTTCGCCGCTGAAACAGAGACAATCAACCAATCTTTTATGGCAGACACTAAAATATTAGAGCTGCGCCGTTTATTGGTTATCAAAGTTGGTGCTATCGTCAATAATGAGTATTTTTGTTACTGGCTGACCTGTTGTAATTCCGTCTCGATTGTCCCGAAACTGTTCGATCGATTCTGACCGTGAAATCGTTGCCAAAGGGAGCGCCCGATATAACACTCTACAAATAGTTGAAAGTTTGCAGTTTTAATGGAAAAATCTATATAACGCAGGAAAGCCCTAGCAACCGGTTGTTGTGCTTGACAACTAGACGTCAGCTTGTACCAACTCACCTCGGCTAAATATACGACACGACACGGGCTTATGATTCAGAAATTCCTGACTAATCCAATGTGTCACGGTAAAACAAAACGTACCATCGCTTTGCAAAGAAGGTCGTAGTCAAGGCCGCGACAAAGTGATAGAATCTTTGAAGAAAACTGCTTGAAACTGCAAGGACAGAAGCACGTAGAAGACTGGTGTGTTGACGGAGGACTAAGCTATAGACTTTGAGTAATGATACAAACACGCGCTCGGATCTCGGCTGCCCACAACAAAACTAACAGAAGGCCGACCGGTCACAGACTCTGTTGACGGTGACCACCGCTTGACCCTGGCCTTCAGATTAAGTTGCATACGTATGTACACTACGACGGCATTACCGAATCCTCTATGCATCTGTCTCCGATGCATGTCACTGCACTTGACTGCCGATAGCAATTGCATGATTTATGTGCGTGTCCTGCTGCTATGACAAGAGGTAATAGGCCATTCATGGGCCGATCATTTGCTACCCAACACCTTTCTACCACCATCCTAATTCAGCAGTAGTTGAGTGGAAGCCATTACAATCCGCAGTTGGCAACGGCGGGGATGATCTTTGTGTATAACTCCAGCCCTGCTAGAAAGGTCTTTTCGTTCAGGCGTTCGTCATGCTCGTGCAGCAGTTTTTCTGTGTTTATCATCGCGCTGAAGCCGATTGCTTGAACGCCTGCCTAAACAAGAATTTTTGAGTGAAACGAAAACAATAAGCCCTTGTTTACTTGTCGCAGATATTTAGAGTCGGTCCCGCCAGGAAACATTTCAGTCTTATGTTTGACACCGCTGCAAGCACCACAGATTACTAATGTTAATTGTATTGTTAAGTTACGCTTCATCCATAGCTTCCCTGATCGCTTCGAGGAAGTGGCTGTTTGGATCGCTCATAGCATTGATTTCTTGGATTCTCATGGTGCTAATCCAAATGTCTGTGCCGCAATCGTTAATGAGTTTTTGTAATTCTGCTTTGAATTTCTAAAATTTTATCAGTCCAAATAGAAATATCACTAAAGT